>JAZGTQ010000649.1:0-43980 GCA_037953605.1 Necrosyrtes monachus
GCCGTGGGGCAGCCGTGGGTGCTGTGGGGTGGCTGTGGGTGCTATGGGGTGGCCGTGGGGTGGCCGTGGGGCGGCTGTGGGTGCTGTGGGGCGGCTGTGGGGCAGCTGTGGGTGCTGTGGGGTGGATGTGGGTGCTATGGGGTGACCGTGGGGTGGCCGTGGGGCGGCTGTGGGTGCTGTGGGGCGGCTGTGGGGCAGCCGTGGGTGCTGTGGGGTGGCTGTGGGTGCTATGGGGTGACCGTGGGGTGGCCGTGGGGCGGCTGTGGGTGCTGTGGGGCGGCCGTGGGGCAGCCGTGGGTGCTGTGGGGTGGCTGTGGGTGCTATGGGGTGACCGTGGGGTGGCCGTGGGGCGGCTGTGGGTGCTGTGGGGCGGCCGTGGGGCAGCCGTGGGTGCTGTGGGGTGGCTGTGGGTGCTGTGGGGTGACCGTGGGGCGGCCGTGGGTGCTGTGGGGTGGCTGTGGGTGCTATGGGGTGACCATGGGGTGGCCGTGGGGCGGCTGTGGGTGCTGTGGGGCGGCTGTGGGGCAGCCGTGGGTGCTATGGGGTGACCGTGGGGTGGCCGTGGGGCAGCCGTGGGTGCTATGGGGTGGCTGTGGGGCAGCCATGGGGCACCCATGGGTGATGTGGGGTGGCCGTGGGGCAGCTGTGGGGCACCCGTGGGTGCTATGGGGTGCCTGTGGGTGCCATGGGGCAGCCGTGGGCGCTATGGGGTGGCCGTGGGGCACCCATGGGGCACCCATGGGTGATGTGGGGCGGCCGTGGGGCACCCATGGGTGATGTGGGGTGGCTGTGGGGCAGCTGTGGGGCACCCGTGGGTGCTATGGGGTGCCTGTGGGTGCTATGGGGCGGCCGTGGGGCAGCCGTGGGTGCCGTGGGGCTGACCCCCGCCCCCCCCGCCCCCCAGCGGTTCTGGGTGCTGCTGGTGGGGCGGGCGCTGGTGGGGGTGGGGGAGGCGAGTTACTCGACGGTGGCCCCCACCCTCATCGCCGACCTCTGCGCCGGCGTCGCCCGCAGCCGCGCCCTGGGGGGGTTCTACCTCGCCGTGCCCCTCGGCAGGTGGGGGGCACATTTTGGGGGGGGGGGGGGGGGGGCATTTTGGGGGGGGGGGGCATTTTGGGGGGGACGTTTGGGGTGGGGGACATTGGGTGGGGGGATGTTTTGGGGGGGAGATTTGGGGTGGGGGGTATTGGGGGGGCATTGGGTGGGGGGGACGTTTGGGGGGAGTGAGTTTTTGGGGGGACTTGGGGGGGGTATTTGGGGGGGACATTTAGGGGGGACATTTGGGGGAGGGACTTTTTGGGGGGACTTGGGGACATTTTGGGGGGACATTGGGGGGGCATTTTGGGGGGACGTTTGGGGGGGATGTTTGGGGGGAGTGAGTTTTTGGGGGGACTTGGGGGGACGTTTTGGGGGGATATTTGGGGTGGGGGGCATTTAGGGGGGACATTTATGGGGGACATTTGGGGGAGGGACTTTTTGGGGGGACTTGGGGACATTTTGGGGGGACATTTTGGGGGGACATTGGGGGGGGCATTTGGGGGGGACATTTGGGGGGAGTGACTTTTTGGGGGGACTTGGGGGGGACGTTTTGGGGGGATATTTGGGGTGGGGGACATTTGGGGGGGACATTGGGTGGGGGGCATTTTGGGGGGACGTTTGGGGGGATGTTTGGGGGGAGTGAGTTTTTGGGGGGACTTGGGGACATTTAGGGGGGGCATTTATGGGGGACATTTGGGGGAGGGACTTTTTGGGGCAACTTGGGGACATTTTGGGGGGACATTGGGGGGACATTTTGGGGGACATTTAGTGGGGGGGGCATTTGGGGGAGTGACTTTTGGGGGACATTTGGGGGGGACATTTAGTGGGGGGGCAATTGGGGGGGTGACATTTTGGAGGGACTTTGGGGGGACGTTTGGGGGGAGTGACTTTTGGGGGGGACATTGGGTGGGGGGCATTTTGGGGGGACATTTGGGGTGGGGGACATTTGGGGGAGGGACTTTTGGGGGGACATTGGGTGGGGGGACATTTGGGGGGGTGACATTTTGGGGAGTGACTTTTGGGGGGGATGTTTGGGGGGAGTGACTTTTGGGGGACATTTTGGGGGGACATTTAGTGGGGGGGACATTTGGGGGGTGACATTTTTGGGGGACATTTGGGGGGACATTTTGGGGGGGACACTGGGTGGGGGAACATTTAGTGGGACATTTTGGGGGGGACATTTATGGGGGACATTGGGTGGGGGGACATTTGGGGGGGTGACATTTTGGGGGGGACATTGGGGGACATTTGGGGTTGGGGACATTTTGGGGGGGACATTTTGGGGGGAGTGACTTTTGGGGGGGAACATTTTGGGGAGGGACATTTTGGGGGGGGCGCTTACGGGGGGTGACATCGGGTGGGGACATTTGGGGGGACTTTGGGTGGGGGGACGTTTTGGGGGGGGGACATTTTGGGGACAGCGGGGGGGGTGTCTCTCTGACTCGGGGGGGGGGTCTCGGTGGGTTTGGGGTCCCCCCCTGACCCCCCCGTCCCCCCCGTGTCCCCCCCCCCAGCGGGCTGGGTTACATCGTGGGGGCCAAGGTGAAGGAGGTGGCCACCGACTGGCGCTGGGCCCTGCGCGTGAGTGTCCCCCCCCCGTGTCCCCAACGTCCCCCCCCTCCATGTTGTCCCCGAGGGTGACCCTGACACCCCCCCCCCCCCCCCCCAAATTTTTTTTTTCCCAGGTGACGCCGGCGCTGGGAGCGGTGGCGGTGGCTTTACTGGTGACGGTGGTGAGCGACCCCCCCCGGGGGGGGCTGGAGAGACCCCCCGACGCGCCCCTCCCCCGCACCTCCTGGGCCACCGACTTGCGCGTTTTGGCCACCAAGTGAGTCCTGGGGGGGGGGGGGGGGTGGTCCCCGGTGTCCCTTGTCCCCTTTTGGGGGGGTCACCGGGGGGTCCCAGTGTCCCTTGTCCCCTCAATGGGTTGACCTGGTGTCCCTTTAGGGTTGGGTTGACCTGGTGGCCCAATGTCCCTTGTCCCCTTGGGGGGGGTGACAGGGGGTCCCAGTGTCCCTTGTCCCCTTGGGGGGGTCTTGGGGGTCCCATGGGGGGGTGACAGAGGGTCCCGGTGTCCCTTGTCCCCTTTTGGGGGGGTCACCGGGGGGTCCTGGTGTCCCTTGTCCCCTCAATGGGTTGACCTGGTGTCCCTTTAGGGTTGGGTTGACCTGGTGGCCCAATGTCCCTTGTCCCCTTGGGGGGGGTGACAGGGGGTCCCGGTGTCCCTTGTCCCCTTGGGGGGGTCTTGGGGGTCCCATGGGGGGGTGACAGAGGGTCCCGGTGTCCCTTGTCCCCTTTTGGGGGGTCGCTGGGCGGGTCCCGGTGTCCCTTGTCCCCTCAATGGGTTGACCTGGTGTCCCTTTAGGGTTGGGTTGACCTGATGTCCCAATGTCCCTTGTCCCCTTGGGGGGGTGACACGGTGATGAGGGGGGGTCCCGGTGTCCCTTGTCCCCTTGGGGGGGTCTTGGGGGTCCCATGGGGGGGTGACAGAGGGTCCCGGTGTCCCTTGTCCCCTTCTGGGGGGGTCCCGGTGTCCCTTGTCCCCTCAATGGGTTGACCTGGTGTCCCTTTAGGGTTGGGTTGACCTGATGTCCCAATGTCCCTTGTCCCCTTGGGGGGGGTGACACAGTGACGAGGGGGTCCCGGTGTCCCTTGTCCCCTTGGGGGGGTCCCATGGGGGGGTGACAGAGGGTCCCGGTGTCCCTTGTCCCCTTTTGGGGGGGTCCCGGTGTCCCTTGTCCCCTCAATGGGTTGACCTGATGTCCCTTTAGGGTTGGGTTGACCTGATGTCCCAATGTCCCTTGTCCCCTTGGGGGGGGGTGACATGGTGACAAGGGGGGGGTCCCGGTGACGCCGTGTCCCCCCCCCCAGCCGCAGCCTGGTGCTGACCACCCTGGGTTTCACGGCGGTGGCCTTTGTCACCGGGGCGCTGGCCCTGTGGGCTCCCGCCTTCCTCTACCGGTGCCGGCTGGCCAGCGGGGAGGGGTGGCCATGTGACGAGGGACGGCGCTGCCACGGGGACGAGAGGTGACACCGGCGGGGGGGGGGACAGGGGGGGGACACACGGGGGGGTGGTTTGGGGGGGACGGGGACGATGGAGATGGGGACGATGGGATGGGGACAATGGGGATGATGGGATGGGGACAATGGGATGGGGATGATGGGGACAATGGGGACGATGGGGTGGGGACGATGGGGACAAGGGGATGGGGACAATGGGGACGATGGGGTGGGGACAATGGGGACAATGGGATGGGGACAGTGGGGATGATGGGATGGGGACAGTGGGGATGATGGGATGGGGACAATGGGATGGGGATGATGGGGACAATGGGATGGGGATGATGGGGACAATGGGATGGGGACAATGGGGATGACGGGATGGGGACAATGGGGACAAGGGGATGAGGACAATGAGATGGGGACGATGAGGGTGATGGGATGGGGACAATGGGATGGGGATGATGGGGACGATGGGATGGGGACGATGGGATGGGGACAATGGGATGGGGATGATGGGGACAACGAGATGGGGACAATGGGGATGATGGGATGGGGACAATGGGGACAAGGGGGTGAGGACAATGAGATGGGGACGATGGGGATGATGGGGATGATGGGATGGGGACAATGGGATGGGGATGATGGGGATGATGGGGATGATGGGATGGGGACGATGGGGACAAGGGGACGGGGATGATGGGGATGATGCGATGGGGACGATGGGGACACGGGGACGGGGACAATGGGGACAAGGGGATGGGGACGATGGGGACGATGGGACAAAGGAATGGGGACAATGGGGATGATGGGACAGGGATGATGGGGATGATGGGACAATGGGGATGGGGACAATGGGATGGGGATGATGGGATGGGGACGATGGGGACGATGGGGTGGGGACGATGGGGATGGTGGGGACACTGGGATGGGGACGATGGGGACAAGGGGATGGGGACAATGGGGTGGGGACAATGGGGACAATGGGATGGGGATGATGGGGATGGTGGGATGGGGACAATGGAATGGGGACGATGGGATGGGGACAATGGGGACACTGGGACGGGGATGATGGGGACGGAGATGCTGGGGATGATGGGATGGGATGGTGGGGACACTGGGGACGGGGACAACGGGGACTGGGAGAAGGGGCTGGGGACGATGGGGACACTGGGACAGGGATACTGGGGACACTGGGGACGGGGACAACGGGGACTGGGAGAAGGGGCTGGGGACGATGGGGACACTGGGACGGGGATACTGGGGACACTGGGGACGAGGGGGGGGGGACGAGGGGGGGTGAGGGGGCGCCCTGACGCCCCCCCCTCCCCCCAGCCTGGTTTTCGGGGTGCTGACGTGCGCCTCGGGGGTGCTGGGGGTGGGGGCGGGGGCGGAGCTGTCGCGCCGCCTGCGGGCGCGGTCGCGGCGGGCCGACGCCCTCCTCTGCGGGGGCGGGGTCCTGGCCGCCGCCCCCTGCCTCCTCCTCGCCCTCCTCTGCGCCACGCCCTGCCTGCCCGCCGCCTACGTGAGGTCACGGGGGTCGCGGGGGGGGGGGCGGGGGGGGCATTTTGGGTCGGGGGGGGCGTCAGGGGTCACGGGGGGGTCAGGGGTCGGGGGTCAGGGGTCATTTGGGGGGTGGGGGCCCCGGTGTGCTGCTGGGGGGGGTCATAGGGTCATGGGGGGTCATGGGGTCATGGGGGGGTCATGGGGGTCAGGGTCATGGGGGGTCATGGGGTCATGGGGGGTCATGGGGGTCAGGGTCATGGGGGTCAGGGGGGTCAGGGGGGGTCATGGGGGTCATAGGGTCGGGGGGGGTCATAGGGTCATGGGGTCATAGGGTCAGGGGGTCATGGGGGTCATGGGGGGTCAGGGGGTCGGGGGGTCAGGGGGGGTCATGGGGGTCGGGGGGGTCGTGGGGGTCATAGGGTCATGGGGGTCATGGGGTCACGGGGGTCATGGGGGGGTCATAGGGTCATGGGGGTCATGGGTCATGGTGTCATGGGGTCATGGTGTCATGGGGTCATGGGGTCATGGGGGTCATGGTGTCATGGGGGTCATGGGGTCATGGGGTCAGGGGTCATGGGGGTCAGGGTCATGGGGGTCATGGGGTCACGGGGGGTCATGGGGTCATGGGGGGTCAGGGTCATGGGGGTCATGGGGGGGTCATGGGGGTCAGGGTCATGGGGGGTCATAGGGTCATGGGGGTCATGGTGTCATGGGGGTCATGGGGGTCATAGGGTCATGGGGGGTCATGGGGGGTCATGGGGGGTCATGGGGGTCAGGGTCATGGGGGTCATAGGGTCATGGGTCATGGGGGGTCATGGGGGTCGGGGTCATGGTGTCATGGGGGTCATGGGGGTCAGGGTCATGGGGGTCATGGGGTCATGGGGGGTCATGGGGTCATGGGGGGTCAGGGTCATGGGGGTCATGGGGGGTCATGGGGTCATGGGGTCATGGGGTCATGGGGTCGCGGGTGGTCAGGGGGGTCATGGGGTCATGGGGGGTCATGGGGGTCATAGGGGTCGGGGGTCAGGGGTCATCGGGGTCAGGGGGGTCATGGGGGGGTTCTGGGGCCGCCTGCCTGCTGCATGGGGTCATGGGCGGGGTCAAGGGTCATGGGGGTCATAGAGAGGGTCTGGGGGTCACGGGGGGGTCACGGGGGGGTCAGAGGTCACAGAGAGGTCACGGGGGGTCACGACCCCCCCGTCCCCTTCGTGTCCCCCCCCCCCAGGTCTTCATTTTCCTGGGGGAGACGCTGCTGTCCCTCAACTGGGCCATTGTGGGCGACATCCTCCTGGTACTGGGACGGGGGGGGGGGGGGGGGGGGGACACGGGACACGTCACGTGACACGCGACACGCGTGTGACGCGTCCCGTGACACGCGTGACACGTGCGCCCGCCCCCCCCCAGTACGTGGTGGCCCCGTCGCGGCGGTCGACGGCCGAGGCGCTGCAGATCGTCACCTCCCACCTCCTGGGGGACGCCGGGAGCCCCTACCTCATCGGACTGGTCAGGGACTGGGAGGGACTGGGAGGGACTGGGAGGGGACTGGGAGGCGGGGGGGGGGGCGCTGGGAGGGACTGGGAGGGGATTGGGGGGGACCGGGAGCGCTGGGAGGGACTGGGGGGGGATTGGGGGGGCAGTGGGGGGCACTGGGAGGGCACTGGGAGGGACTGGGAAGGCACTGGGAGGGACTGGGAGGGTAGTGGGGGGGATTGAGAGGGACTGGGAGGGGATTGGGGGGGACGGGGAGTGCTGGGAGGGACTGGGGGGGGACTGGGAGGGCACTGGGAGGTGCTGGGAGGGCACTGGGAGGGACTGGGAAGGCACTGGGAGGGACTGGGAGGGTAGTGGGGGGGATTGAGAGGGACTGGGAGGGGATTGGGGGGGACGGGGAGTGCTGGGAGGGACTGGGGGGGGACTGGGAGGGTAGTGGGGGGTGCTGGGAGGGCACTGGGAGGGACTGGGAAGGCACTGGGAGGGACTGGGAGGGTAGTGGGGGGGATTGAGAGGGACTGGGAGGGGATTGGGGGGGACGGGGAGTGCTGGGAGGGACTGGGGGGGGACTGGGAGGGTAGTGGGGGGCACTGGGAGGGCACTGGGAGGGACTGGGAAGGCACTGGGAGGGACTGGGAGGGTAGTGGGGGGGATTGAGAGGGACTGGGAGGGGATTGGGGGGGACTGGGAGGACTGGGAGGGGCGGGGAGGGTAGTGGGGGGCACTGAGAGGGACTGGGAGGGGATTGGGGGGGACGGGGAGGGTAGTGGGGGGCACTGGGAGGGACTGGGAAGGCACTGGGAGGGACTGGGAGGGTAGTGGGGGGGATTGAGAGGGACTGGGAGGGGATTGGGGGGGACCGGGAGCGCTGGGAGGGACTGGGGGGGACTGGGAGGGTAGTGGGGGGCACTGGGAGGGCGCTGGGAGGGACTGGGAAGGCACTGGGAGGGACTGGGAGGGTAGTGGGGGGGATTGAGAGGGACTGGGAGGGGATTGGGGGGGACTGGGAGGACTGGGAGGGGCGGGGAGGGTAGTGGGGGGCACTGAGAGGGACTGGGAGGGGATTGGGGGTCACTGGGAGCACTGGGGGGGACTGGGAGGGTAGTGGGGGGGGATTGGGGGGGACTGGGAGCACTGGGGGGGTAGGGGGGGGCTGGTGGGGGTTGGGAGCACTGGGGAGGGACTAGGAGGGTAGTGGGGGGGACTGGGGGGGATTGGGAGGGACTGGGAGGGTAGTGGGGGGGCTGGTGGGGGTTGCGGGGGACTGGGAGCCTTGGGGCAGTGGGGGGGGACTGGGGGTGTACTGGGGGCACTGGGAGCTGGACTGGGACCACTGGGAGAGCACTGGGGGGGTCGCTGGGGGCACCGAGAGCTTACTGGGTGCACTGGGGGGGCACCAGGGCTGTACTGGGATCACTGGGGGGGTGCCCTGCCATGTCCTGTACTGGTCTATTGTGTCCCATACTGGTCTATCCTATCCCATACTGGTCTGCCCTGTCCCATACTGGTCTGTCCTATCCCATACTGGTCTATCTTGTCCCATATTGGTCTATCTTGTCCCATTCTAGTCTATCCTGTCCCATACTGGTCTGCCCTGTCCCATACTGGTCTATCCTGTCCCATCCTGGTTTGTCCCATCCTGGTTTGTCCTGTTCTGTCCTGGTGTCTCCTATCCCATACTGGTCTGCACTCTCCCATACTGGTTTATCCTTCCCATACTGGTCTGCCCTGTCCCATACTGGTCTGTACTGTCCCATACTGGTCTGTCCTATCCTATACTGGTCTATCCTGTCCCATACTGGTGTATCGTGTCCCATACTGGTATATCCTATCCCATACTGGTCTATCCTTCCCATACTGGTCTATCCTGTCCCATACTGGTTTGTCCCATCCTGGTTTGTCCTGTCCTGGTGTCTCCTATCCCATACTGGTTTGCCCTGTCCCATACTGGTCTGTACTGTCCCATACTGGTCTGTCCTATCCTATACTGGTCTATCCTGTCCCATACTGGTGTATGCTGTCCCATACTGGTGTATCCTATCCCATACTGGTCTATCCTGTCCCATCCTGGTTTGTCCCATCCTGGTTTGCCCTGTCCTGTCCTGGTGTCTCCTATCCCATACTGGTTTGCGCTGTCCCATACTGGTCTGTACTGTCCCATACTGGTCTGTCCTATCCTATACTGGTGTATCCTATCCCATACTGGTGTATCCTATCCCATACTGGTGTATCCTGTCCCATACTGGTGTATCCTGTCCCATACTGGTCTATCCTGTCCCATCCTGGTTTGTCCCATCCTGGTTTGTCCTGTCCTGGTGTCTCCTATCCCATACTGGTTTGCCCTGTCCCATACTGGTCTGTACTGTCCCATACTGGTCTGTCCTATCCTATACTGGTCTATCCTGTCCCATACTGGTGTATGCTGTCCCATACTGGTGTATCCTATCCCATACTGGTCTATCCTGTCCCATCCTGGTTTGTCCCATCCTGGTTTGCCCTGTCCTGTCCTGGTGTCTCCTATCCCATACTGGTTTGCGCTGTCCCATACTGGTCTGTACTGTCCCATACTGGTCTGTCCTATCCTATACTGGTGTATCCTATCCCATACTGGTGTATCCTATCCCATACTGGTGTATCCTGTCCCATACTGGTGTATCCTGTCCCATACTGGTCTATCCTGTCCCATCCTGGTTTGTCCCATCCTGGTTTGTCCTGTCCTGGTGTCTCCTATCCCATACTGGTTTGCGCTGTCCCATACTGGTCTGTACTGTCCCATACTGGTCTGTCCTATCCTATACTGGTCTATCCTGTCCCATACTGGTGTATCCTGTCCCGTACTGGTCTATCCTATCCCATACTGGTCTATCCTGTCCCATACTGGTCTATCCTGTCCCATCCTGGTTTGTCCCATCCTGGTTTGTCCTGTCCTGTCCTGGTGTCTCCTATCCCATACTGGTCTGCACTCTCCCATACTGGTTTATCTTTCCCATACTGGTCTGCCCTGTCCCATACTGGTCTGCCTTGTCCCATACTGGTCTGTCCTATCCCATACTGGTCTATCCTGTCCCATACTGGTATATCTTGTCCCATACTGGTGTATCCTATCCCATACTGGTCTATCCTTCCCATACTGGTCTGCCCTGTCCCATACTGGTCTATCCTGTCCCATCCTGGTTTGTCCCATCCTGGTTTGTCCTGTCCTGTCCTGGTGTCTCCTATCCCATACTGGTTTGCCCTGTCCCATACTGGTCTGTCCTATCCCATACTGGTCTATCCTGTCCCATACTGGTGTATCCTGTCCCATACTGGTGTATCCTATCCCGTACTGGTCTATCCTATCCCATACTGGTCTATCCTGTCCCATACTGGTGTATCCTGTCCCATCCTGGTTTGTCCTGTCCTGTCCTGGTGTCTCCTATCCCATACTGGTCTGTACTGTCCCATACTGGTCTGTACTGTCCCATACTGGTCTGTCCTATCCTATACTGGTCTATCCTATCCTATACTGGTCTATCCTGTCCCATACTGGTGTATCCTGTCCCATACTGGTGTATCCTATCCCGTACTGGTCTATCCTATCCCATACTGGTCTATGCTGTCCCATACTGGTATATCTTGTCCCATACTGGTGTATCCTATCCCATACTGGTCTATCCTGTCCCATACTGGTGTATCCTGTCCCATCCTGGTTTGTCCCATCCTGGTTTGTCCTGTCCTGTCCTGGTGTCTCCTATCCCATACTGGTCTGTACTGTCCTGTACTGGTCCAGACTGGTCCGAACCGCTCCGAACTGGTCCGAACTGGTCCCGGCAGGTGAGCGACGCCCTGCGGGGGGGCTCCCCGCCCTCCTTCCAGGGGGGGGCGCGGGCGCTGGAGCGGGCGCTGCTGCTGGCCCCCTTCGCCGCCGCCCTGGGGGGGGGGCTCTTCCTCGCCGCCGCCGACGCCCTCCCCCGCGACCGCCGCCGCGCCCGCCGCGAGGCCAAAGGTCGCGACCCCCCCCCCAAAAAAAATGCCCCGCCCCCCCAGACCCGTCCCCCGACCCCCCCACGGCGCCCGAGTCCGCTTAACACCCCCCCCCCCAGTATGCACTGGTGGGGGCTACCCCCCTCCCAGCACCCCCCTATGGCACCCAACTCCCCCCCCCAGACCCCCCCATGGCACCCAATTCCACTTAAGACCCCCCCCCAGCACCCTCCCAGTGCCCCCCAGCACCCACTGGTGGGAGCCAGCCCCCCCCAGCCCCCCCCCAGTACCCCCCCAGCACCCACTGGTGGCATCCAGCCCCCCCCAGCACCCTCCCAGTACCCCCCAGCACCCACTGGTGGCATCCAGCCCCCCCCCAGCACCCTCCCAGTACCCACTGGTGGCATCCAGCCCCCCCCAGCACCCTCCCAGTACCCCCCCAGTACCCACTGGTGGCATCCAGCCCCCCCCAGCACCCTCCCAGTACCCCCCAGCACCCACTGGTGGGATCCAGCCCCCCCCAGCACCCTCCCAGTACCCACTGGTGGCATCCAGCCCCCCCCAGCACCCTCCCAGTACCCCCCCAGTACCCACTGGTGGCATCCAGCACCCTCCCAGCCCCCCCCCAGTACCCCCCAGCACCCACTGGTGGGATCCAGCCCCCGCCAGTACCCCCCAGCACCCACTGGTGGCATCCAGCCCCCCCCCAGCACCCTCCCAGTACCCCCCAGCACCCACTGGTGGCATCCAGCCCCCCCCAGCACCCTCCCAGTACCCCCCAGCACCCACTGGTGGCATCCAGCCCCCCCCCAGCACCCTCCCAGTACCCCCCAGTACCCACTGGTGGGATCCAGCCCCCCCCAGCACCCTCCCAGCCCCCCCCCCCAGTACCCCCCAGCACCCACTGGTGGGATCCAGCCCCCCCCAGCACCCTCCCAGTACCCACTGGTGGCATCCAGCCCCCCCCAGCACCCTCCCAGCCCCCCCCCAGTACCCCCCAGCACCCACTGGTGGGATCCAGCCCCCCCCAACACCCCCCCAGCCCCCTCCCAGTACCCCCCAGTACCCACTGGTGGCATCCAGCCCCCATCCATCTCTCTCCCCCTCCCCCCCCCCAGGCCTGCCCCCCGACGCCGCCGCGGACGACGATGACGACGCCGACGACGCCGATGACATCGTGGTGCCGCGGGGCGGCCGCCCCACCAAGGTGCCGGTGGCCCACGTCCTCGCCTGACCCACGGCGAGGGGGGGCACCGACCCACGGCGGGGGGTCTCTGACCCATAGCGGAGGTCGCTGACCCACGGCGAGGGGGCACCGACCCACGGCGGGGGGTCTCTGACCCACGGCGAGTGGCAGTGACCCACGGCAATGGGGCACTGACCCACGGCGAGGGGGCACCGACCCACGGCGGGTGGCGTTGACCCATAGCGAGGGGTCGCTGACCCACGGCGAGGGGGCACCGACCCATAGCAAGGGGTCGCTGACCCACGGCGAGTGGCGTTGACCCACGGCAATGGGGCACTGACCCACAGCAGGGGGTCACTGACCCACGGCGAGTGCCACCGACCCATAGCGAGGGGTCGCTGACCCACGGCGAGTGGTGCCGACCCATAGCAAGGGGTCGCTGACCCACGGTGGGTGGCGTTGACCCACAGCAATGGGTCACTGACCCACGGCGAGTGGCGCCGACCCACGGCGAGGGGTCGCTGACCCACAGCGGGGGGTCACTGACGCACAGCGAGTGCCACCGACCCACGGCGAGGGGTCGCTGACCCACGGCGAGGAGCCACCGACCCACGGCGATGGCTCACTGACCCACGGCGATGGCTCACCGACCCACGGCGGGTGCCGCCGACCCACAGCAAGGGGTCCCTGACCCACGGCGAGGAGCCACCGACCCACGGCGGGCGCCACCGACCCCAATGGGGCGCCCCACATCTACCCCCCCACCCCCCCAAATAAACCCTTTTTCACCCCCCACCCTTCGGCTGCCTGCTCTCCATCCCGCTCCCCGCCCCACACATTTCCTGCCCCACACATTTCCTGCCCCACACGTTTCCTGCCCCACGGCGGCGCCCGCAGCTTCCTGGGGGGGTGGCGGGGGGGGGCCGTCCCCGTGTGCGCCGGGGGTTCGGGGCGCAGGAGGTGACAGCGCCGGACGTCGCGCGGGCGCAGGTATGGGGCGGGTTGGGGGGGGGGCGGGGGGATGATGTGGGGCCTGGACGGCTGCGTCCACGCGGGTTGACCCACGGCGAGCCGTGGGGCAGACGGACGCCCGGGACCCCCGGTTGTGGGGCAGCGGGGTGCTTGGGTCCCCCAGTTGTGGGGCAGCAGGATGCTTGGGTCCCCTACTTATGGGGCAGCGGGATGCTTGGGTCCTCCACGTACTTATGGGGCAGACGGGATGCTTGGGTCCGTAGTTATGGGGCAGACGGACGCCCGGGACCCCCGGTTGTGGGGCAGCGGGATGCTTGGGTCCCCTACTTATGGGGCAGCGGGATGCTTGCGTCCCCCAGTTGTGGGGCAGCGGGACGACTGGGGCCCCCAGTTGTGGGGCAGCGGGATGCTTGGGTCCCCTACTTATGGGGCAGCGGGATGCTTGGGTCCTCCACTTACTTATGGGGCAGCGGGATGCTTGGGTCCCCCAGTTGTGGGGCAGTAGGATGCTTGGGTCCCTTTTAGTTATGGGGCAGCAGGATGCTTGGGTCCATTAGTTATGGGGCAGACGGACGCCTGGGACCCCCAGTTGTGGGGCAGCGGGATGCTTGGGTCCTCCACTTACTTATGGGGCAGCGGGATGCTTGCGTCCCCCAGTTGTGGGACAGTAGGATGCTTGTGTCCCTTTTAGTTATGGGGCAGCGGGATGCTTGGGTCCATTAGTTATGGGGCAGACGGACGCCTGGGACCCCCAGTTGTGGGGCAGCGGGATGCTTGGGTCCACATGGGTTGACCCACGGCAAGCCGTGGGGCAGCGGGATGCTTGGGTCCCCCAGTTATGGGGCAGATGGGTGCCTGGGTCCCCTACTTACTTAGGGGGCAGCGGGATGCTTGGGTCCTCTACTTATGGGGCAGATGGGACGCTTGGGTCCCTTAGTTATGGGGCAGCGGGACGACTGGGTCCCCCAGTTATGGGGCAGTGGGATGCTTGGGTCCCCCAGTTACGGGGCAAATGGATGCCTGGTTCGCCCCAGTTATGGGGCAGCGGGACGCTTGGGCCCCTTAGTTGTGGGGCAGACGAATGCCTGGGTCCCCTAGTTATGGGGCAGCGGGACGCTTGGGTCAGTTATGGGGCAGCGGGATGCCTGGGTCCCCTACTTATGGGGCAGATGGATGCTTGGGTCCCTTAGTTATGGGGCAGCGGGATGACTGGGTCCCTTAGTTATGGGGCAGACGGATGCCTGGGTCCCCCAGTTATGGGGCAGCGGGACGCCTGGGTCCCCTACTTGTGGGGCGCCCCAGTTCGGCGCGAGGGAGCTGTGGGGCAGGCGGAGGCCTGGGTTGCCGAAGCGCGTGGGGCAGCTGCGCCCCATAGTTTTTAGGGCACCGGGACGCCTGGGCCCCCCCCACTTGTGGGGCACTTGAGTGCCCTCCGCTGCCCCGTGCCCCATAGCGGGACCCACGCCCCACGGCTCGTTAGGGTGGCCATGGCGGGGCAGGGGGGGAAAACGACGTGGCGGCCCTGCCCCACGGCGTGGCCCTGAGCGCCGGCACGTGTGGGTCGCCAACTTGGGGGGCAGGAGCCCCTGGATGTGTGGGGCCCTAACTTGGGGGGGCTGGAGCCTTTGGGTAGGCGGCTCCCCCAGCTTGTGGGGCTGGAGCCCCCAACTTGTGGGGCAGGAGGCCCAGAGATCTGTGGGTCCCGCCAACTTGTGGGGCACGAGGCCCACAGGGCAGGAGCTTTGAATGCATGAACCCCCCCACACCCACACACACTTGGGGGGGCTGGAGCCTTCCGATCTGTGGGTCTGGCCCCCCAACTTGTGGGTCTGGCCCCCCAACTTGTGGGGCAGAAGCGATGAGATACGCCGCTCCCGCCAACTTGTGGGGCTGGAGCTTTGAACGTATGGACCCCTGCCCACAATTGAGGGGGCTGGAGCCTTCCGATCTGTGGGTCTGGCCCCCCAACTTGTGGGTCTGGCCCCCCCAACTTATGGGGCAGGACCCCCCCCCCCCCGCCTTGCTACCGTTACCGTCTCCCGCGTGGGTGCCGGCAGCCGCCAACCGCCCGCGGCACCTGCCCGACCGTGGGGCAGGGAGGAGGAAGAGGAGGAGGAAGGTGTCGGCGTCCCCCCCCCCCGTCCCCCCCAAAACCTCCGGGCCCCACGGCTGCCCCCCAACCCCCTCGTCGCCCCACAGGCCCCATGGAGGCTCCTTGGCCCCACGGCGGGTGGTGGGGCCTGGCCCTCCTGCCCCCCACGCTGCTGCTGGCCGCCCTCTGCGCCCGCTGCCGGAGACCCCGGGGTGAGTTGGGGGTCCCGGGGGGGTGGGCACTTGGGGGGCTGGAAGGGGACTTGGGGGTCTGGGGGGGGAGTTGGGGGGCTGGGGGGGGGGCCTGGGGGGGCTGGGGGTGTCTGGGGGGGGACACTTGGGGGGCTGGAGGGGCATTTGGGGGTCTGGGGGGCACTTGGGGGGCTGGAGGGGACACTTGGGGGGCTGGAGGGGCACTTGGGGGCCTGGGGGGGACACTTGGGGGGCTGGAGGGGGCACTTGGGGGTCTGGGGGGGGGAATTGGGGGTCTGGGGGGCACTTGGGGGGCTAGGAGGCTCTGGGGGGGGAACTTGGGGGTCTGGAGGGGACACTTGGGGGTCCAGGGGAACTTGGGGGTCTGGGGGGGACTTGGGGGGCTGGAAGGGACACTTGGGGGGCTGGGGGGGCACTTGGGGGTCTGGAGGGGGCACTTGGGGGTCTGGGGGGGGAATTGGGGGTCTGGGGGGGGACTTGGGGGGCTGTGGGGAGCACTTGGGGGTCTGGGCGGGACACTTGGGGGTCAGGATTTCGGGGTCCTCACACCCCCCCCCTTCCCCCCCCAGGCCACGGCGCCCAGGTGGACAACTACAAGTGAGTGTTGGGGGGCCGGTTGTGGGGCAGGGGGGGCACTTGTGGGGCAGCCGTGGGGCCCGGACATCTGGGTCCCCCCCTCTGCCCCACAGATGTGGGGCTCTGACCCCCCTGTGTGTGTGTGTCCCCCCCAGGACTCCCCCCTGTGTCCCCCCCGCGAGGTTCATGGTGATCACCCCCTCCAGATGTGAGTGACTCGCTCTGCCCCACGGCGGCTCTGCCCCACGGCGGCCTCGCTGCCCCACGGCGGCCTCGCTCTGCCCCACGGCGGCCTGGCTGCCCCATGGTGGCTGTGGCCCCACGTGTTGGCCCCAGCCCCACGGCATGTCCCCTTGTCCCCCGCCCCACGGCGTGTCCCCCAGCCCCACGGCGTGTCCTCAGCCCCACGGCGTGTCCCCCAGCCCCACGGCGTGTCCTCAGCCCCACGGCGTGTCCTCAGCCCCACGGCGTATCTCCTTGTCCCCTGCCCCACGGCGTGTCCCCCAGCCCCATGGCTTGTCCCGGCCCCACGGCGTGTCCCCCAGCCCCACGGCGTGTGTCCCTGTCCCCTGCCCCATAGCGTGTCCCAGCCCCACGGCGTGACCCCTTCTTTCCCCCCCCCCCAGGCCCCTCGCAGCCCCCCCTCCACCCGCAGCCCCCCCCCCCGTGGGGGTCCCCGGCCGAGACCGTCCTGCAGCTCCCGTGGGTGATGGGGGAGGGGCGGGGGGGGGTGGGGGGAGGGGCGGGGGGGTGGGGGAGGGGGGGAACGGACCATGGGGGAGGGGGGACGTGGGGAACCAGGCTGGGGGGCGGGGGGGTGGGGGGGCCGGAGGGCCCCCCCCCTCCCCCACCCCACAGCCTGGGTCCCCATGGCCCCTCCCCCACCCTCCCCCCTCCCCGCCCCTCCCCCCCCAGCTCCCCCCAACCCCCCCAGAGCCGCCGCGTCTCCACCGCCCGCCCCGAACCCGGTGAGTGATGCCCCCTCCCCCCCCCGAGCCCCTCCCCCACCCTCTTACGTCACCACCTCCCCCCCCCCCTTCAGGTCCCCGCGACCCCCCCCCGCCCCCCGAGGGCGACGACGACTACAGCAACGAGCCCTACGCCACCGGCTACGTGTGCGTGACGTCAGTGGGGCCGTCTCCCCCCTCCCCCCCACCCCCGACGGGGTGGGGGGAGGGGCGGGGGGGGTGGGGGAGGGGTGTCACCCCCCCCTTCCCCCCCCCCCCGACCGTGTCCCCTCTCTCGTCCCCAGCGAGGTGCTCCCGGACCAGGACGGGACCCCCCCCCGCGGGGACGGGCCACACGAGGGTGGGGACACCGCCCCTCCCCCACCCCCCCGCCCCTCCCCCACCCTGTGTGTGGGGGGGGTCCCTCCCCCTCCCCCCACCTCCTCCCAAATGTCCCCAACCCCCCAGTGTCCTCCTGTGACCCCCCGTGACCCCCGTGACCCCTCCTGTGACCCCCGTGACCCCCGTGACCCCCCGTGACCCCCCGTGACCCCTCGTGACCCTGTGACCCCCTCCGTGACCCACATGTGCCCCCCATCCCCCCCCCACAGCGGCGCCGGGCGAGGAGTACGAGAACGTCCCCGAGGGCACCCGGAGATCCCTGGGTGAGACCCACGGCCTGCCCCATAGCTCTGCCCCACAGCCTGCCCCATAGCCTGCCCCATAGCCCTGCCCCATGGCCTGCCCCACACTCTGCCCCATAGCCTGCCCCACACCCTGCCCCACACCCTGCCCCATAGCCCTGCCCCATAGACTGACCCACACTCTGCCCCATAGCTACACCCCACACCCCGCCCCATAGGCTGCCCCATACCCTGCCCCACACTCTACCCCATAGCCTGCCCCACAATCTGCCCCATAGACTGACCCACAATCTGCCCCACAGCCTACCCCATAGCCCTGCCCCATAGACTGCCCCACACTCTGCCCCATAGCCAGCCCCACGGCTTGCCCCATGGCCTGCCCTATAGCCCTGCCCCACACCCTGCCCCACAGCCTGCCCCATAGACTGACCCATAGCCTGCCCCACACTCTACCCCATAGCCTGCCCCACAATCTGCCCCATAGACTGACCCACAATCTGCCCCACAGCCTACCCCATAGCCCTGCCCCATAGACTGCCCCACACTCTGCCCCATAGCCTGCCCCACGGCTTGCCCCATGGCCTGCCCCATAGCCTGCCCCACAGCCTGCCCCACGGCTTGCCCCACGGCCTGCCCCATAGCCTGCCCCACAGCCTGCCCCACGGCTTGCCCCATGGCCTGCCCCATAGCCCTGCCCCACACCCTGCCCCATAGCCTGCCCCACACCCTGCCCCACACCCTGCCCCACACTCTGCCCCACAGCCTGCCCCACAGCCTGCCCCACACCCTGCCCCATAGCCTGCCCCACACCCTGCCCCACACCCTGCCCCATAGCCTGCCCCACACCCTGCCCCACACCCTGCCCCACAGCCTGCCCCACACCCTGCCCCACACCCTGCCCCACAGCCTGCCCCACACTCTGCCCCACACCCTGCCCCACACCCTGCCCCATAGCCTGCCCCACACCCTGCCCCACACCCTGCCCCACACTCTGCCCCACACCCTGCCCCACAGCCTGCCCCACACTCTGCCCCACACCCTGCCCCACACCCTGCCCCACAGCCTGCCCCACACCCTGCCCCACACTCTGCCCCACACCCTGCCCCACACCCTGCCCCACAGCCTGCCCCACACCCTGCCCCACACTCTGCCCCACACCCTGCCCCACAGCCTGCCCCACAGCCTGCCCCACACCCTGCCCCACACTCTGCCCCACACCCTGCCCCACAGCCTGCCCCACACTCTGCCCCACACCCTGCCCCACACCCTGCCCCACAGCCTGCCCCACACCCTGCCCCATAGCCTGCCCCACACCCTGCCCCACACCCTGCCCCACACTCTGCCCCACACCCTGCCCCACAGCCTGCCCCACACTCTGCCCCACACCCTGCCCCACACCCTGCCCCACACCCTGCCCCACAGCCTGCCCCACACTCTGCCCCACACCCTGCCCCACACCCTGCCCCACACCCTGCCCCACACTCTGCCCCACACCCTGCCCCACACCCTGCCCCACAGCCTGCCCCACACCCTGCCCCATAGCCTGCCCCACACCCTGCCCCACACCCTGCCCCACACTCTGCCCCACACCCTGCCCCACAGCCTGCCCCACGGCGTGCCCCCTCTGCCCCCAGGCGACAGCCTGGAGTACATCAACGTCCCCCCGAGCGGCTCCAGCCCCCGGGACGGTGAGTTGGGGGCGGGGCTGGATTTTTGGGGTCCCCCCCCCCAAAATTTCGGGGTCCCCCCAAATTTGGGGACACGCCCCCCCAAGTTTGGGGCCCCACCCACATTTTGGGGACCCCCCCCCGTGACACCCCCCCCCCCCCCGCCCCACAGCCAGCGAGAGCGAGGACAACGGCCCCGACTATGAGAATCTCTAACCCAGGTCACCCCAAAATCCCCATTTTTCACCCCAAAACTGTGACACCCCCCCATGTTTCACCCCCCCAACCTGACCCCTTGCTCCCCAAATCCCCCAATTTCACCCCAAAACCCTCCCCTCACCCCCAAACCCTCTATTTTTCTCCCCAAACTTCCCCCTCGCCCCCAAACCCCCCATTTTTCACCCCAAACTTTCCCCTTGCCCCAAAATCCCCATTTTTCACCCCAAAACCTGACCCCCTCACCCCCCAAATCCCCAGATTTCACCCCAAAACCTCCCCTCACCCCCAAACCCTCTATTTTTCTCCCCAAACTTCCCCCTCGCCCCCAAACCCCCCATTTTTTACCCCAAACTTTCCCTTTGCCCCCAAAGCCCCATTTTTCACCCCAAACTTTCCCCTTGCCCCAAAATCCCCATTTTTCACCCCAAAACCTGACTCCCTCACCCCCAAATCCCCAGATTTCACCCCAAAACCTCCCCTCACCCCCCAAACTTCCCCCTCGCCCCCCCAATCCCCATTTTTCTCCCCAAACTTTCCCTTTGCCCCAAACCCCCCGTTTTTCACCCCAAACTTTCCCTTTGCCCCCAAACCCCTCATTTTTCACCCCAAACTTTGCCTTTGCCCCAAAATCCCCATTTTTCACCCCAAAGCGGCCCCTCCCGCCCCACTGACCCCCCCCCTCTCTCCCACAGGCCCCTCGACGCCGGACGGGGGGGGCGGAGCCGCCCATCCCCCCCCCCACCCCCCCCTAATTTATTGTGTGTCCCCCAAAACCGCTGACGCAGCCTGAGAAGGGGCCGCTGCCCCACGGGACCCACAGATGCCCCCCAGGACCCATAGATTCCCCCTGGGACCCATAGATCCCCCCACGGGACCCACAGATCCCCACAGGACCCACAGATCACCCCACGGGACCCACAGATCGCTCCATGGGACCCACAGATCACCCCACAGGACCCACAGATCCCCCCCTGGGACCCATAGATCGCCCCACGGGACCCACAGATCCCACAGATCCCCCCCCTGGGACCCACAGATCACTCCATGGGACCCACAGATCCCCACGGGACCCACAGATTCCCCCCCTGGACCCACAGATCCCCCCCCTGGGACCCACAGATTGCCCCACAGATCGCTCCATGGGACCCACAGATCCCCCTCGGCCCCCCAACGATGAATAAAGCCATACGCCAAAGCCGGAGCGTGGCCGCGCCGTGGGGCTGGGGGGGGGCACTTGGGGGGCTGGCAGCGTGGGGGGGGGGAATGTGTGGGGCAGGGGGATGTGGGGCTGGATGCCACTTGTCACCCCATTAGTTGGGGGGGTAACTTAGGGGGCAGGTGTGGGTCTCAGACGCCTGTGTCCCCTAGATTTTGGGGGGGGGGGGGGCACTTAGGGGGCAGATGTGGGGCCCAGACCCATAACCAAGCAGGGGGGCGGGGCTGGTGCTGCTCAAAAAAAAAAGGGGGGGGGGGTGTCTTTATTTCGAGGGGGGGTCGGGCTCGTCGGGCTCCTCGTCGAAGGTGAGGGTCCGGCGCAAGCTGGCCATGGGGCTGGGCGATCTGTGGGGCAGAGTTGGGGGTCAGCCGTGGGGCAGAACGCCGTGGGGCAGAGCGTCGCCGTGGGGCAGAGCGTCGCCGTGGGGCAGAGCTCACCCGCTTGCGGGAGCCCCAGGGGGTGGTGGTGGGGCTGGGGGGGGGGACACACGATAAAAAAGGGGGGAGGGTCACGCCGGTGCGCTGCCCCACGGCGCTGCCCCACGGCGCTGCCCCACATACCTCTGGTAGCCGTAGTCCCGTGGAGCGGCGGCTGCTTCTTCCTCCTCCTCCTCCTCCTCCTCCTCCCCGCTGCTGGTGGGGGTGAGGGAGGGGGGCAGCGGGGAGCTGGGGGGGGTGACGGGGTGGCGCAGCCATGGGGCCGGGCCCCATAGCGTGCCCCATAGGCGTCGCAGGGCGAGTCGGCATCCCTGGGGAGCACGGGGCGGGGGAAAGCCGGTGAGGCGACGCGCCGTGGGGCAGGGATCGAGGGATGGGGACGAGATGTGGGACAGGTTGTCGCGCCGTGGGTCGCGCCGTGGGTCGCGCCGTGGGGCTGGGCCGCGTAGGTTGTGCCCCATAGATGCTGTAGGGCGAGCCGGCATCCCTGGGGATGGGGAAAGCGGGGAGAGGATGCGCCGCGGGGCAGGGATTGTGGGATGGGGACGGGATATTGCGCCGTGGGTCGCGCCGTGGGTCGCGCCGTGGGGCTGGGCCCCGTAGCTTGTGCCCCATAGATGCTGTAGGGCGAGCCGGCATCCCTGGGGATGGGGAAAGCGGGGAGAGGATGCGCCGTGGGGCAGGGATCACGAGCTGGGGCGGAGATGGCGATACGGGGGGGCGGGATCATCGCGCCGTGGGTCGCGCCGTGGGTCGCGCCGTGGGTCGCGCCGTGCCTCTGACCTTCAACCAACCGTCCAGGCGCCTCAACCCTTCGTCCGCCAACCGGGTGAAGACCCGCCACCGGCCGGCTCTCCTCACCGCCCCCCAAGTCAACAGCTCCTCCGCCGTGGGTCGCCGCCGTGGGTCGCGTTCTAACATGGCGCCCAAAACTTCTCGTAATTCGGCCGAGAACCCTTCGGGGCGGGGGGGGGGAAGAAGAAGAAGTAAGAGGGGTGTGGGGTGAAACGCCCCGTCGTCCCCCCCCCCCCGCCCTATAGATCCTGCCCCATACCTGTCGCCACGCTGTGGGGCAGCCCCCCGCGCCGCAACTCGTGCCACTTCTCGCCTTCCGCCGGCAACCGCCGCCCGACCCCCAACTCCAGAAGGGTCAAGCCTAAACTAAAAATATCGGCGGGGGGTCCCGGCGACCCCCCCAAAACTTCGGGGGCGGCGTAGCGGGGATCCCCTCCCCCGCCGTCGTCGCCCTCCGATTCGGCGCCCGGCGTCACCGAAACGCCGAAGTCGATCAGTCGGCAACCGCCGGGCGCCAGGAGGACGTTGGCGGGTTTGAGGTCGAGGTGGGCGAGGGGGCGGGCGTGGAGGTGGCGGAGGGCGAGGAGAAGGTCCCAGAGGTAACCCCAAAGTCGCCATTCGGGGACCCCCCGCTCGCCCCAAATTTGCCGCAAGCTGCCGGCGGGGCAGAAGTGGGTCTGGAGGTAAAGGCGGCCGCGTTCCTCCCAGCCCCACAGAAGCGGGAGGCAGTGGGGGTGCTGCCCCACGCGGCGGTGTTTGCCGGCTTCGGCCAAGGTCCGGCGGCGGTCGAGGGGGCCGCGGAAAGGGCGGCGGGTGCGCTTGACGGCGTAGAGGCGGCCGTCCTCGCGGCTGCGGACCTGGAGGCGGGGAGGGAGCCGGGGATGTGTGGGGCAGCCCCACGGATGTGTGGGTCTGCCCCACGGATGTGTGGGGCAGATGTGTGTGTCAGCCCCACGGATGTGTGGGTCAGCCCCACAGATGTGTGGGTCAGCCCCATAGATGTGTGGGTCTGCCCCATAGATGTGTGGGGCAGCCCCATAGATGTGTGGGTCTGCCCCACGGATGTGTGGGGCAGCCCCACAGATGTGTGGGTCAGCCCCAGAGATGTGTGGGTCAGCCCCACATGTGTGGGGCAGATGTGTGGGTCAGCCCCACGGATGTGTGGGTCAGATGTGTGGGTCAGCCCCATAGATGTGTGGGGCAGCCCCATAGATGTGTGGGTCTGCCCCATGGATGTGTGGGGCAGATGTGTGTGTCAGCCCCACGGATGTGTGGGTCAGCCGTGTGTGTCAGCCCCACGGATGTGTGGGTCAGCCCCATAGATGTGTGGGTCAGCCCGACGGATGTGTGGGGCAGATGTGTGTGTCAGCCCCATAGATGTGTGGGGCAGCCCCACAGATGTGTGGATCTGCCCCACAGATGTGTGGGTCAGCCCCATAGATGTGTGGGTCTGCCCCACAAATGTGTGGGGCAGATGTGTGGGTCAGCCCCACGGATGTGTGGGTCAGATGTGTGGGGCAGCCCCACAGATGTGTTGGTCAGCCCCACGGATGTGTGGGTCAGCCCCACGGATGTGTGGGGCAGCCCCCCCCCGCCCCCCCGTACCTTGTAGACCTCGGCGAAGGAGCCGCGGCCCAGGCGCCCCAGGACCTGGAAGCACTGCCGGAAGAAGCTTTGGGGGCGGGCGGGGTCGTAGAGGCGGCTGGGGGGGGGAGGGGCGGGCGGGGTGGGGGGAGGGGAGCCGCCCCGCCCTGCCCCTCCCCCCCGCCCCTCCCCCGCTCTGTGGGGCCCGCGCCTCCAGGGGGGGGGCGGGGGGCGGCCCGAGAGGCGGCTGATGCTGCGGGGGGGGCGGGGGGAGGGCGGGGGGCGGAGGGGGGTGGGGGAGGGGGGGCGCGGGGGGAGGGGCATGGTGGGGGAGGGGCTGGGGCGGGGGAGGGGGGGAGAAGAAGGCGTTAGCGCGAGGGGGCGGTCTGCCCCACGGCGGCGCCCCACGGATCTCGGGCAGCCCCACAGCCCCCCACATCGCCCCATAGATCTAGGGCTGCCCCATAGCGCCCCACGGATCTAGGGCTGCCCCATAGCGACCCACAGATCTAGGGCTGCCCCATAGCGCCCCACGGATCTCGGGCAGCCCCACAGCCCCCCACATCGCCCCATAGATCTAGGGCTGCCCCATAGCGCCCCACGGATCTAGGGCTGCCCCATAGCGCCCCACGGATCTAGGGAAGCCCCACAGCCCCCCACATCACCCCACGGATCTAGGGCAGCCCCACAGCCCCCCACATCGCCCCATAGATCTAGGGCTGCCCCATAGCGCCCCACGGATCTCGGGCTGCCCCACATCTGCCCCACATCCCCCCGCCCCCCATCTCCCCACTCACCTCCCCCACCCCGAGCTGATGGAGGGGGGTGGGGTGGGGTCGCGGTGCTGTCACGTGACGGGGGTGGGGGTCACGTGACGTGGGGGGGGGGTCCCGCCGGTGGCGCGCGGACGGGGGGGGGGGGGGAGGGGCGGGGGGGGGGGGCTCTCCCCGGCTCCCGCTCCCGCCAACGGCTCGCGCCCAACAGGCCACGCCCCCCCTTTCCCCCCCCACGCCCTCGGCAGCCAATGGGGAGCGAGCCCCGCCCCCTTCCCCCAGCATCCCCCGCGGCGCTCCCCTCCCCCCCTCCCCTCCCGCCCCGAATCGTTTTTTGGGGGAAAAAACCCGCAAAATTCGCCAATTTTTTTTTTTTTTTTTTTTTTTTCCCCTTTCATTTTCCCGCCGTTTTCCCGGCGGGGGGGAGGGGTCGGGGTCGGGGGTCGCGATAGGGGGGGTCCCTATAGGGGTCTGGGGGGGCCCCCTATAGATTTTGGGGGTCCCTGGGGGTTTGGGGGTCCCCTATAGATTTTGGGGGGTCCCTTATAGGGGTCAGGGGTCACGATAGGGGTCGGGGGGGCCCTATAGGGGTTTTGGGGGTCCCCTATAGACTTTGGGGGTGCCCTATAGGGTTTAGGGGTCCCCCATAGAGTTTTGGGGGTCCCCTATAGACTTTGGGGTCCCCTGTAGGGTTTTAGGGTCCCCTGTAGATTTTGGGGGGTCCCCTGTAGGGGTTTTGGGGTCCCCTATAGATTGTTTGGAGTCCCCTGTAGGGTTTGGGGGTCCCCTATAGGGGTCAGGGGTCATGATAGGGTTCAGGGGGGCCCTATAGGGGTTTTGGGGGTCCCCTATAGAGTTTTGGGGGTCCCCTATAGACTTTGGGGTCCCCTGTAGGGTTTTAGGGTCCCCTGTAGATTTTTGGGGGTCCCCTGTAGGGTTTGGGGGTTCCCTATAGACTTCTGGGGTGCCCTGTAGAGGTTTTGGGGACCCCTATAGGGCTTTTGGCATCCCCTATAGACTTTTTGGGGTCCCCTGCAGGGTTTTAGGGTCCCCTGTAGATTTTTGGGGGTCCCCTATAGACTTTTTGGGAGTCCCCTGTAGGGTTTGGGGGTCCCCTATAGGGGTTTTCGCATCCCCTATAAGGCTTTTCGGGGTGCCCTATAGAGTTTTTGGGGGACCCCTGTAGGGTTTAGGGTCCCCTCTAGGCTTTCGGGGTCCCCTGTAGGGGTGTCAGGGTCCCCTATAGAGCTTTTCGGGGTGCCCTATAGGGTTTGGGAGGGGCCGGGGGGGGGTTTAGGGTCCCTCGGAGGTTTCGGGGGTCCCCCGTAGGGTCCCCTCTGGGCTCTTCGGGCCCCTACACAGATTTTGGGGGGGTCCCCTATAGGGTTTGGGGGTCCCCTATGGGGTTTGGGGGGGTCCCCCGGGGAGGTTTTTGGGGCCCAGAGGCCGAGTTTGGGGTCCCCAGAGGGTTTTAATGCCCCTGTGAGGATTTGGGGGGGGCCCCTATAGGGTTTGGGGGGGCCCCTATAGGGTTTTGGGGGTCCCGTGCAGATTTTGGGGTCCCCTATAGAATATTTGTGGTCCTCCGACAGCTTTAGGACGCCCGTAAAGATTTTGGGGTCCCCTATAGGGTTTTTGTCGTCCCCACGGGGATTTCGGGGTCCCCACGTGGGTTTTGGGGTCCCCTATAGACCTTTTGGGGTCCCCTATAGGGTTTTTTGGGGTCCCCCATAGGGTGGTGGTTGTCCCCACGCGGAATTTGGGGGCCCCTATAGGGTTTCTGGGTCCCCTACGGGGGTTTTGGGGTCCCCTATAGGATTTTTGTCATCCCCACAGGGATTTTGGGGTCCCCTCTAGGGTTTTGGGGGTCCTGACATGGTTTTGGGGTCCCCTATAGACTTCTTGGGTCCCTTATAGGGTTGTTGGCGTCCCCACGGGGATTTTGGGGTCCCCTCTAGGGTTTCTGGGTCCCCTGTGGGGGTTTGGGGTACCCTATAGGCTCTTGGGGTCTCCTATAGGGTTTTGGGGGGTCCCCTATAGGGTTTTTGTCATCCCCACGGGGATTTTGGGGTCCCCACACGGGTTTTGGAAGTCCCCTATAGACTTTTTGGGGTCCTCTATAGGGTTTTTGTCATCCCTGTGGGGGTTTTGGGGTCCCCTATAGACTTTTGGGGTCTCCTATAGGGTTTGGGGGGGTCCCCTATAGACTTTTTGCATCCCCTATAGGTTTTTTGTCATCCCCATTGGGATTTTGGGGTCCCCACATGGGTTTTGGGGTCCCCTATAAACTTTTGGGGTCCCCTATAGGGTTTTTGTCATCCCCACGGGGATTTTGGGGTCCCCTATAGGGTTTTGAGGGGTCCCCTATAGATTTTTTGGGTCCCCTATAGGGTTTTTGTCATCCCCACGGGGATTTTGGGGTCCCCACACGGGTTTTGGGGTCCCCTATAGGGTTTTGAGGGGTCCCCTATAGATTTTTTGGGTCCCCTATAGGGTTTTTGTCTTCCCCACGGGGATTTTGGGGTCCCCACACGGGTTTTGGGGTCCCCTATAGACTTTTTGGGGTCCCCTATAGATTTTTTGGGTCCCCTATAGGGTTTTTGTCATCCCCACGGGGATTTTGGGGTCCCCACACGGGTTTTGGGGTCCCCTATAGGGTTTTGAGGGGTCCCCTATAGATTTTTTGGGTCCCCTATAGGGTTTTTGTCATCCCCATGGGGATTTTGGGGTCCCCACACGGGTTTTGGGGGTCCCCTATAGACTTTTTGGGGTCCCCTATAGATTTTTTGGGTCCCCTATAGGGTTTTTGTCATCCCCACGGGGATTTTGGGGTCCCCTATAGACTTTCTGGGGTCCCATATAGGGTTTTGAGGGGTCCCCTATGGATTTTTTGGGTCCCCCATAGGGTTTTTGTCGTCCCCATGGGGATTTTGGGGTCCCCTATAGACTTTCTGGGGTCCCCTGTAGGGTTTTTGTCGTCCCCGTGGGGATTTGGGGTCCCCAGGTGGTTTTTGGGGTCCCCTATAGACCTTTTGGGGTCCCCTATAGATTTTTTGGGTCCCCTATAGGGTTTTTGTCATCCCCATGGGGATTTTGGGGTCCCCTATAGACTTTCTGGGGTCCCGTATAGGGTTTTGAGGGGTCCCCTATAGATTTTTTGGGTCCCCCATAGGGTTTTTGTCGTCCCCGTGGGGATTTTGGGGTCCCCAGGTGGTTTTTGGGGTCCCCTATAGACCTTTTGGGGTCCCCTATAGAATCCTTAGCCCCACCCCTGCCGCCGCCCCCCCCCAAAATGACCTCAGAGCACCGCGAAGCCGCCGCCGGCGGTGACGATGACGCTGGTGACGATGACGCCGACGATGACGCCGCCGAAGAGGCGGAGTCGCGGGCGGGGCGCGGCGTTGCCGGGGGGGTCGCCGGCGGCGGCGGCGGCGATTTTCGGGGTGACGAAGGCGACGCCGGGGGCGCGGGGGGCGATCCACGCCGCGTAGGAGCTGACGCGCGTATAGACGCCGGGGCGGTTGGGGACGGCGCAACCTTCGCCCCAACTCACGATGCCGGCCAAGACCCAGCGCCCGTCGGTGTGGCAAACCAAGGGTCCGCCCGAATCGCCCTGCCGGGAACAAGAGGGGGGGGGTGGGGGGGGGTCACCGGAACCGGTTGGGTGTCACTGGAAGGGTTGGGTGTCACCGGAATGGGTTGGGTGTCACTGGAAGGGTTGGGCGTCATTGGAAGGGGTTGGGCGTCATTGGAAGGGTTGGGCGTCATTGGAAGGGTTGGGTGTCACCGGAAGGGGCTGGGTGTTGCCGGAAGGGGTTGGGTGTCACCGGAAGGGTTGGGTGTCATTGGAAGGGGTTGGGTGTCACTGAAGGGGTTGGGTGTCACTGGAAGGGTTGGGTGTTTCCGGAAGGGTTGGGTGTCATTGGAAGGGGTTGGGTGTCATTGGAACGGTTGGGTGTCACTGGAAGGGTTGGGTGTCACCGGAATGGGTTGGGTGTCACTGGAAGGGTTGGGTGTCATTGGAAGGGGTTGGGCGTCATTGGAAGGGTTGGGCGTCATTGGAAGGGTTGGGTGTCACCGGAAGGGGCTGGGTGTTGCCGGAAGGGGTTGGGTGTCACCGGAAGGGTTGGGTGTCATTGGAAGGGGTTGGGTGTCACCAGAACGGGTTGGGCGTCATTGGAAGGGTTGGGTGTCGCCAGAAGGGTTGGGTGTCACCGGAATGGGTTGGGTGTCATTGGAAGGGGTTGGGTGTCATTGGAAGGGTTGGGTGTCATTGGAAGGGTTGGGTGTCACCGGAAGGGGTTGGGTGTCACCGGAAGGGTTGGGTGTCACCGGAAGGGGTTGGGTGTCACCGGAATGGTTGGGTGTCATTGGAAGGGGTTGGGTGTCACTGGAAGGGTTGGGTGTCATTGGAAGGGTTGGGTGTCACCGGAAGGGTTGGGTGTCATTGGAACGGTTGGGTGTCACTGGAAGGGTTGGGTGTCACCGGAATGGGTTGGGTGTCACTGGAAGGGTTGGGTGTCATTGGAAGGGGTTGGGCGTCATTGGAAGGGTTGGGCGTCATTGGAAGGGTTGGGTGTCACCGGAAGGGGCTGGGTGTTGCCGGAAGGGGTTGGGTGTCACCGGAAGGGTTGGGTGTCATTGGAAGGGGTTGGGTGTCACCAGAACGGGTTGGGCGTCATTGGAAGGGTTGGGTGTTGCCAGAAGGGTTGGGTGTCACCGGAATGGGTTGGGTGTCATTGGAAGGGGTTGGGTGTCATTGGAAGGGTTGGGTGTCATTGGAAGGGTTGGGTGTCACCGGAAGGGGTTGGGTGTCACCGGAAGGGTTGGGTGTCACCGGAAGGGTTGGGTGTCACCGGAAGGGTTGGGTGTCATTGGAAGGGGTTGGGTGTCATTGGAAGGGTTGGGTGTCATTGGAAGGGTTGGGTGTCACCGGAAGGGGTTGGGTGTCACCGGAAGGGTTGGGTGTCACCGGAAGGGTTGGGTGTCATTGGAAGGGGTTGGGTGTCACCGGAAGGGTTGGGTGTCACCGGAAGGGTTGGGTGTCATTGGAAGGGGTTGGGTGTCATTGGAAGGGTTGGGTGTCATTGGAAGGGTTGGGTGTCACCGGAAGGGGTTGGGTGTCACCGGAAGGGTTGGGTGTCACCGGAAGGGTTGGGTGTCACCGGAAGGGTTGGGTGTCATTGGAAGGGGTTGGGTGTCATTGGAAGGGTTGGGTGTCATTGGAAGGGTTGGGTGTCACCGGAAGGGGTTGGGTGTCACCGGAAGGGTTGGGTGTCACCGGAAGGGTTGGGTGTCACCGGAAGGGGTTGGGTGTCACCGGAAGGGTTGGGTGTCACCGGAAGGGTTGGGTGTCATTGGAAGGGGTTGGGTGTCATTGGAAGGGTTGGGTGTCACCGGAAGGGGTTGGGTGTCACCGGAAGGGTTGGGTGTCACCGGAAGGGTTGGGTGTCACCGGAAGGGTTGGGTGTCATTGGAAGGGGTTGGGTGTCATTGGAAGGGTTGGGTGTCATTGGAAGGGTTGGGTGTCACCGGAAGGGGTTGGGTGTCACCGGAAGGGTTGGGTGTCACCGGAAGGGTTGGGTGTCATTGGAAGGGGTTGGGTGTCACCGGAACGGTTGGGTGTCACCGGAACGGTTGGGTGTCATTGGAAGGGCTGGGTGTCACCGGAATGGGTTGGGTGTCACCGGAAGGGTTGGGTGTCACCGGAACGGTTGGGTGTCACCGGAAGGGTTGGGGACATCCCCGTGGTGGCACCTCAAGGCGCCTTCCTCACCTTACAGGTGTCCTTCAAGCCCTCGGCGTAGCCGGCGCATATCATATCGTCTCGGATACGCCGTGGCGGTAAAGTCCGGCCCATGTCGATGCCGTAGAGGCGCCGGCAGGTGCTCTGCGCCATGATGGGCACCTCCAGCTTCTGGAGGTGCCGGGGCGAGGGGAGGTCCTCTGCGGCACAAGGGACATTGGCACCAGCAGGGACTGGGGGGGGGGGTTCTCGCCCGTTCCCTGGTCCCACCGTGGGGGTTCTGGGGTCCACCCTTGGGTCCCCTTGGCCATGGTTGAGTCCCCGTTGGGTCCCCTTGGCCATGGTTGGGTCCCCTTGGCCGTGGTTGGGTCCCGTTGGCCATGGTTGGGTCCCTGTTGGGTCCCGTTGGCCATGGTTGGGTCCCCGTTGGGTCCCCTTGGCCGTGGTTGGGTCCCCTTGGCTGTGGTTGGGTCCCGTTGGCCATGGTTGAGTCCCCGTTGGGTCCCGTTGGCCATGGTTGGGTCCCTGTCGGGTCCTCTTGGCCGTAGTTGGGTCCCCTTGGCCGTGGTTGGGTCCCCTTGGCCATGGTTGGGTCCCCATTGGGTCCCCTTGACCCCCATTGGGTCCCCTTGGCCGTGGTTGGGTCCCCTTGGCCGTGGTTGGGTCCCCATTGGGTCCCCTTGACCCCCATTGGGTCCCCTTGGCCGTGGTTGGGTCCCCTTGGCCGTGGTTGAGTCCCCGTTGGGTCCCCTTGACCCCCGTTGGGTCCCCTTGGCCGTGGTTGGGTCCCGTTGGCCATGGTTGAGTCCCCGTTGGGTCCCGTTGGCCATGGTTGGGTCCCTGTCGGGTCCCCTTGGCCGTAGTTGGGTCCCCTTGGCCATGGTTGGGTCCCAGTTGGGTCCCCTTGACCATAGTTGGGTCCCCTTGGCCATGGTTGGGTCCCCATTGGGTCCCCTTGACCCCCATTGGGTCCCCTTGGCCGTGGTTGGGTCCCGTTGGCCGTGGTTGGGTCCCCTTGGCCGTGGTTGAGTCCCCGTCGGGTCCCCTCGGCCGTGGTCGTGCCCCCTTGCCCCCAGGCCACCGCCCCCAGCACGGTGCCGTCTCACCTCCTTCCTGGATGTCCCCCCAGCCGGTGGCGACGCAGCGGGTGCCGGGGGGGAAGCGGAGGGTGGGGGCGGGCAGGCAGACGGGCAGGACGGCGTCGGAGAAGGCGATAGGCCAGGCCAGCTGAGCCAAGGCGATGTCCCCGCTGGTGGCCTCGCCGGCGTAGCTGGGGTGGGGTAGGAGCCGGCTCAAGGGCACGGCCGCGCCGGGGCCCGGTGGCCCCGACAGCTCCTGCACCCCCAGCAGCACCGCGTAGGCCTGGGGGTCCCGGCTCCTGCCGAAAACGGAGGGGAGACACGGCGCCGCGTCACCGGGGCGGGGCGGGGGGGGGCGGCGTCCCCACGGTCCCCCGCCCCGCGGTGGCGGTGAGGCCCCCGAACACCCCTCGGGTCCCGTTGGACGTGCTTGAGTCACCGGCGGGTGCCCTTGGCCACCGTCGGGTGCCCTTGGCCACTGTCGGGTCCCCGCATCCCCCCTTGGTGGCCTCTTGGCCACCGTTGGGTCCTTGCATCCTCTTAGGGGTCTTCTTGGCTACCGTTGGGTCCCCGTGTCCTCTTAGGGGTCCTGTTGGCCACCGTTGGGTCCCCCCGTCCCCTTGGTGGCCCCTGGGCCACCATTAGGTCCCCTTATCCCCATGGTCGCCCCTTGACTACCGTTGGGTCCCCACATCCCCCCTTGGTGGCCCCTTGACCACTGTTGAGCCCCCACATCCTCTTAGGGGCCCCGTTGGCCACCGTTGGTTCCCCTCATCCCCCCTTGACCACCGTTGGGTCCCCTCATCCCCTTGGTGGCCCCTTGACCACCGTTGGGTCCCTCATCCCCTTGGTGGCCCCCTGGTGGCCCCTTGACCACTGTTGGGTCCCCTCATCCCCTTGGTGGCCCCTTGGTGGCCCTGTTGGCCACTGTTGTGTCCCCTAGTCCCCTTGGTGGCCCCTTGACCACCGTTGGTTCCCCTCATCCCCCTTTGACCACCGTTGGGTCCCCTCATCCCCTTGGTGGCCCCTTGGCGGCCCTGTTGGCCACCGTTGGTTCCCCTCATCCCCCCTTGACCACCGTTGAGTCCCCTCATCCCCTTGGTAGCCCCTTGGTGGCCCCTTGACCACCGTTGGGTCCCCCCATCCCCTTGGTGGCCCCTTGACCACCGTTGTGTCCCCCCATCCCCTTGGTGGCCCCTTGACCACCGTTGGGTCCCCCCATCCCCTTGGTGGCCCCTTGACCACCGTTGGTTCCCCTCATCCCCCCTTGACCACCGTTGAGTCCCCCCATCCCCTTGGTGGCCCCTTGACCACCGTTGGGTCCCCTCATCCCCTTGGTGGCCCCTTGACCACCGTTGGGTCCCCTCATCCCCTTGGTGGCCCCTTGGCGGCCCTGTTGGCCACCGTTGGTTCCCCTCATCCCCCCTTGACCACCGTTGAGTCCCCCCATCCCCTTGGTGGCCCCTTGACCACCGTTGGGTCCCCCCATCCCCTTTGGTGGCCCCTTGACCACCGTTGAGTCCCCCCATCCCCTTGGTGGCCCCTTGACCACCGTTGGGTCCCCCCATCCCCTTGGTGGCCCCTTGACCACCGTTGTGTCCCCTCATCCCCTTGGTAGCCCCTTGGTGGCCCTGTTGGCCACCGTTGTGTCCCCCCATCCCCTTGGTGGCCCCTTGACCACCGTTGGTTCCCCTCATCCCCCCTTGACCACCGTTGGTCCCCCCCCATCCCCTTAGGCCTCCCGCCGCCCACCGTCGAGTCCCCGCCCCCCGCCCCCCGCCCCCGCCCGCCGCCACGCCCTTCCCCCGCCCCGCCCGCCGCCACGCCCGTGTCCGGGCTGTACTCACGCCTGGAAGCAGTGGGCGGCGGTGAGGACCCAGCGGGGGGCCACCAGGGAGACCCCGCAGACGTGGGTGCCGCGCCGCAGGAGGCTGCCCTGCCACGGCCACTCGCCGGGGCTCGCGTCCTCCCCCCCACGTTGCGCAGGACCCCCGCGGGATGCGGGCGGCCGCAGGCTGGGGGGGGGGGGGGGGACAAATTGGGGGGGGGGGTGTCAGTTTTGGGGGACGGGGGACGGGGGGGGGACGCGGGGAGGCGTCGGTTTGGGGGGAGGGGGCGGGGGGGAGGTAGGAGATGGGGGGAGACTTGGGGATGGTCTTGGGGGGGGGTAGGGATGCGGGAGATGGGGGGTTGGGGGATGGGGGGGTGGGGGGGGGGCTTGGGGACATGGGGGACCCTGGGGGAGATGGGGGGGGGGCATTGGGGACATGGAGGGGGGGACCTTGGGGACATGGGGGGGACATTAGGGACATGGGGGGGGTCCTTGGGTCTTGGGGGGGTCCTTGGGGACATGGGGGGGGTCCTTGGGACTTGGGGGGACCCTGGGGGAGATGGGGGGGGACATTGGGGACATGGAGGGGGGGACCTTGGGGACATGGGGGACCCTGGGGGAGATGGGGGGGGCATTGGGGACATGGGGGGGGTCCTTGGGGACATGGGGGGGGTCCTTGGGGACTTGGGGGGACCCTGCGGGAGATGGGGGGGGGACATGGGGGGGGACCTTGGGGACATGGGGGGGTCCTTGGGAAAATGGGGGGACCCTGGGGGAGATGGGGGGGGGGCATTGGGGACATGGAGGGGGGGACCTTGGGGACATGGGGGGGACATTAGGGACATGGGGAGGGTCCTTGGGGACATGGGGGGGGTCCTTGGGACTTGGGGGGACCCTGCAGGACATGGGGGGGGACCTTGGGGACATGGGGGGGACATTGGGGACATGGGGGGGTCCTTGGGGACTTGGGGGGACCCTGCGGGACATGGGGGGGTGGCATTGGGGACATGGGGAAGGGACCTTGGGGACATGGGGGGGTCCTTGGGGACTTGGGGGGACCCTGCAGGAGATGGGGGGGGACATTGGGGACATGGGTGGGTCCTTGGGGACATGGGGGGACCCTGCGGGAGATGGGGGGGACATTGGGGACATGGGGGGGGTCCTTGGGGACATGGGGGGGGTCCTTGGGACTTGGGGGGACCCTGCAGGACATGGGGGGGGACCTTGGGGACATGGGGGGGACATTGGGGACATGGGGGGGGACCTTGGGGACTTGGGGGGACCCTGCGGGACATGGGGGGGTGGCATTGGGGACATGGGGAGGGGACCTTGGGGACATGGGGGGGTCCTTGGGGACATGGGGGGGGACATATGGGGACATGGGGGGACCCATGGGGACGTGGGGGGCCCCTTGGGGGACACGATGGGGGGACACTGGGGACATGTGGGGGGCATCTGGGGGGTCTTTGGGGATGGGGGGGGCCTTAGGGACATATGGGGGGACCCTGGGGGACATGGGGGGGGGGATATTGGGGACATTTGGGGGGGCCCTTGGGGACATGGGGGGGCCCTGGAGACTCACCCAGCTGCGACTGGGTCAGCTGCGTCTGGTTGGCTGCGGAAGGGGGGGGGGCGAGGGGGGGGGTCAGGGTGACCCTGAACCCCCAAATCCACCCTGACCCCTCCCAGGCTCCCCCAAATCCCCCCCCTCATCCCCCCCCCCAGGGTCCAGAGCACCCCCAAATCCCCCCCCCCCCGCCATTCAGGCCCCCCAAAATCCCCCCTGGGGGTCTCAGGATCCCCCCAAATCCCCCCAAGAGGTCTCAGGGCCCCCCCAAAAACCCCCGGGGGGTCTCCGAGTTCCCCCAAATCCCCCCTTGGGGGTCTCAGCCCCCCCCCAAACCCCTCTCCCCCCCCCCAGCCCCCCCCCCCCGGCACCCCCCAAATCCCCCCGGAGCCCCCCTAAATCCTCCCCAGGCACCCCGGTGTCCTCAGATGCCCCCGCTCCCCCCCCCCCAATCCAGGGTGGGGACCCCAATATCTGAGCCCCCTGGACAATCTGGGGGGGGACACCCTAAATCCGAGCCCCACGGACAATCGGGGGGGGGGGACACCCCAAATCCGAGCCCCACAGCAATCTGGGGGGGGACTCCCCAATATCTGAGCCCCATGGCAAGGGGGGGACCCCAATAATGGCGATCTGGGGGGGGACTCCCCAAATCCGAGCCCCACGATGAGGGGGGGACCCCAAATCCGAGCCCCACGGCGATCTGGGGGGGGGGACTCCCCAAATCCGAGCTCCACGACGAGGGGGGGACCCCAAATCCGAGCCCCACGGCAATCTGGGGGGGGGACACCCCAAATCCGAGCCCTACGGCGAGGGGGGGACCCCAATAATGGCGATCTGAGGGGGGGACTCCCCAAATCCGAGCCCCACGGCGATCTGGGGGGGGACACCCCAAATCTGAGCCCCACGACGAGGGGGGACCCCAAATCCGAGCCCCACAGCAATCTGGGGACACACACCCCCCAAATCTGAGCCCCACGGACAATCTGGGGGGGGACACCCCAAATCCAAGCCCCACAGCAATCTGGGGGGGGACTCCCCAATATCTGAGCCCCATGGCAAGGGGGGGACCCTAATAATGGCGATCTGGGGGGGGGGACTCCCCAAATCCGAGCCCCACGACGAGGGGGGGACCCCAAATCCGAGCCCCACGGCGATCTGGGGGGGGGGGACACCCCAAATCCGAGCCCCACGGCAATCTGGGGGGGGACACCCCAAATCCGAGCCTCATGGCAAGTGGGGGACCCCAATATCCAAGCCCCATGGCAATCTGGGGGGGGGGACACCCCAAATCCGAGCCCCACGGCAATCTGGGGGGGGGGACACCCCAAATCCGAGCCCCACGGCAATCTGGGGGGGGACTCCCCAATATCTGAGCCCCATGGCAAGGGGGGGACCCCAATAATGGCGATCTGGGGGGGGGACTCCCCAAATCTGAGCCCCACGACGAGGGGGGGACCCCAAATCCGAGCCCCACAGCGATCTGGGGGTGACACCCCAAATCCGAGCCCCACGACGCGGGGGGGACCCCAATATCCGAGCCCCATGGCAATCTGGGGGGGGGGACACCCCAAATCCGAGCCCTACGGCGAGGGGGGGACCCCAATAATGGCGATCTGGGGGGGGGACTCCCCAAATCCGAGCCCCATGATGAGGGGGGGACCCCAAATCCGAGCCCCACGGCAATCTGGGGGGGGACTTCCCAATATCTGAGCCCCATGGCAATCTGGGGGGGGGGACACCCCAAATCCGAGCCCCACGACGAGGGGGGACCCCAATATCTGAGCCCCACGGCAATCTGGGGGGGGACTCCCCAAATCCGAGCCCTACGGCGAGGGGGGGACCCCAATAATGGCGATCTGGGGGGGGACACACCCCAAATCCGAGCCCCATGATGAGGGGGGGACCCCAAATCTGAGCCCCACGGCGATCTGGGGGGGGGGACACCCCAAATCTGAGCCCCACGACGAGGGGGGGACCCCAATATCTGAGCCCCACGGCAATCTGGGGGGGGGGGCCACCCCAAATCCGAGCCCCACGGCAATCTGGGGGGGGGACTCCCCAAATCTGAGCCCCACGACGAGGGGGGGACCCCAAATCCGAGCCCCACAGACAATCTGGGGGGGGGGGGACACCCCAAATCCGAGCCCCACGACGAGGGGGGAACCCCAATATCCGAGCCCCACAGCGATCTGGGGGGGGACTCCCCAATATCTGAGCCCCATGGCAAGGGGGGGACCCCAATAATGGCGATCTGGGGGGGGGACTCCCCAAATCCGAGCCCCACGACGAGGGGGGGACCCCAAATCCGAGCCCCACAGACAATCTGGGGGGGGGGGGGACACCCCAAATCCGAGCCCCACGGCGATCTGGGGGGGGGGACACCCCAAATCCGAGCCCCACGACGAGGGGGGGACCCCAAATCCGAGCCCCACGGCGATCTGGGGGGGACACACACGACGGCCCCCCCAATATCCGAGCCCCACAGACCCTACCTGTGCCGCCGTCGCCGCGGGTCCCGTCGCAGCCGTGGGTCCCGAGCCGTGGGTGCGAGAGGAAGAGGAGGAGGAAGAAGAAAAGGTTGGGGGTCCCCATGACGGCACGGGAGCCCCCCCCTTGCCCCCCCCCCCCCCCCCCCAAAAAAATAGATCAATCCCGGGCACCCCCGGCGTGGGAAGCCCGGGGCGGGCGCCCTTTAAATCGGGGCGGCGGGGTGGGGACGCTTCACGCCGTCCGACGGGTTCGCCCACGCCGCCGGGGGGGGGGGACGGTGTGGGGCAGGGCGTGGGGTGACCCCCCCCAAAACATCCCGCCCGCCCTGCCCTCGGGGGGCCCCCCCTCCCTCCCAAAGATCCCCCCTGTGTCCCCAAGGGCCCCCCAAATGTCCCCCCAGGGGCCCCCCAAATGTCCCCAAGGGCACCCACCCGTGTCCCCCCATGTTTCCCCAAGGGCCCCCCCATCCCCAAAGACCCCCCAAATGTCCCCAAGGGCCCCCCCTCGTCCCCAAGGGCCCCCCCTCGTCCCCAAAGACCCCCCATATGTCCCCAAGGGTCCCCCACGTCCCCCCATGTCTCCCCAAGGGCCCCCCCATCCCCAAACACCCCCCAAATGTCCCCAATAGCCCCCCCGAATGTCCCCAATAGCCCCCCACCCATGTCCCCCATTTCCCCCCATGTCTCCCCAACGGCCCCCCCATCCCCAAATGTCCCCAATACCCCCCCCATGTCTCCCTAAGGGCCCCCCCCACCCCCAAACACCCCCCAAATGTCCCCAATATCCCCCCCCCATGTCCCCCAGGGTCTCCCATATGCCCCTAAGCCCCCCCCCATCCCCAAAGACCCCCTAAATTTCCCCAATATCCCCCCCATGTCTCCCCAAGGGCCCCCCCCACCCCCAAAGCCCCCCCCAAATGTCCCCAACACCCCCCCATATGCCCCTAAGGCCCCCCCCACCCCCAAAGCCCCCCTAAATGTCCCCAATATCCCCCCCATATGCCCCTAAGGGCCCCCCCACCCCCAAACACCCCCCGTATGTCCCCAATACCCCCCCCCATGTCCCCCAGGGTCCCCAAAGCCCCCCCAAATGTCCCCAATATCCCCCCCATATGTCCCCAAGGGGCCCCCCCGCATTCCCAAAGCCCCCCTAAATGTCCCCAATATCCCCCCCATGTCTCCCTAAGGGCCCCCCCCACCCCCAAACACCCCCCAAATGTCCCCAACACCCCCCATATGCCCCTAAGGCCCCCCCCATCCCCAAAGACCCCCTAAATTTCCCCAATATCCCCCCCATATGTCCCCAAGGGGCCCCCCCGCATTCCCAAAGCCCCCCTAAATGTCCCCAATATCCCCCCCATGTCTCCCTAAGGGCCCCCCCCACCCCCAAACACCCCCCAAATGTCCCCAACACCCCCCATATGCCCCTAAGGCCCCCCCCATCCCCAAAGACCCCCTAAATTTCCCCAATATCCCCCCCATATGTCCCCAAGGGGCCCCCCCGCATTCCCAAAGCCCCCCTAAATGTCCCCAATATCCCCCCCATGTCTCCCTAAGGGCCCCCCCCACCCCCAAACACCCCCCAAATGTCCCCAACACCCCCCATATGCCCCTAAGGCCCCCCCCATCCCCAAAGACCCCCTAAATTTCCCCAATATCCCCCCCATATGTCCCCAAGGGCCCCCCCCACCCCCAAAGCCCCCCCCAAATGTCCCCAACACCCCCCCATATGCCCCTAAGGCCCCCCCCCACCCCCAAACACCCCCCAAAAGCCCCCCAGTGGGTCCCTCCCCCCCCCCCAAATCCCCCCCAAAAGCCCCCCAGTGGGTGTCCCCCCCCCCAAATCCCCCCCCCCCTCGGTGTGGGGGGGGGGGCGGGTCCCTCACCCCACGCCCGGTGACGACGGGGACTCGCCCTGTCCCGACAGGCTGCGGCTCGTCCCTGTCCCGACAGGCTGGGGCAGAAACACGAACGGCCCCGTCAGCAGAACCTGGGGGGGGGGGTGTCCTCTCAGGAGGGGGTGGGCACCCAGGCCCCCCCAAAACCCCCCCACAGGGCACCCAGACCCCCAATATCCCCCCCCAGGCCCCCCAAAACCCCCCATGGGGCACCCAGACCCCCCCAATCCCCCCCACAGGGCGCCCAGACCCCCAGTCTACCCCCCCCAGGCCCCCCAATATCCCCCATGGGGCACCCAGACCCCCCCAATCCCCCCCACAGGGCACCCAGACCCCCAATATCCCCCCCCAGGTCCCCCAATATCCCCCATGGGGCACCCAGGCCCCCCCAAAACCCCCCCACAGGGCACCCAGACCCCCAATATCCCCACCCCAGGTCCCCCAATATCCCCCCATGGGGCACCCAGACTCCCCCAATCCCCCCCAACCCCCCCCCACAGGGCACCCAGACCCCCAATATCCCCCCCCAGGCCCCCCAATATCCCCCATGGGGCACCCAGACCCCCCCAATCCCCCCCAAAACCCCCCACAGGGCACCCAGACCCCCAATATCCCCCCCCAGGCCCCCCATTATTCCCCATGGGGCACCCAGACCCCCCCAATCCCCCCCACAGGGCACCCAGACCCCCAATATCCCCCCCCAGGCCCCCCAATATCCCCCATGGGGCACCCAGAGCCCCCCGTTCCCCCCCCATAGAGCACCCAGTTCCCCCCAATACCCCCCCAGGCCCCTCAGTCTCCTCCCCCAAGACACCCAGGACCCCCCAATTCCCCCCAATCCCCCCCATAGACCCCCCAAAACCCCTCATAGGCCCCCCAAAACCCCCCCATAGGGCACCCAGTTACCCCCAACCCCCCCCATAGACCCCCAAAACCCCCCATAGGGCACCCAGTCACCCCTAATCCCCCCGTAGACCCCCCCCAAACCCCCCAATTCCCCTCACAGACCCCCCAATACCCCCCCAAGAGACCCAGGACCCCCCAATCCCCCCCACAGACCCCCCAAAACCCCCCATAGGCCCCCCAAACCCCCCCATAGGGCACCCAGTCACCCCCAACCCCCCCCATAGACCCCCCAAACCCCCCCAATACCCCCCATAGGGCACCCAGTCACCCCTAATCCCCCCATAGACCCCCCCAGACCCCCCAATTCCCCTCACAGACCCCCCAATGCCCCCCCACAAGAGACCCAGGCCCCCCAAAACCCCCCATCGACCCCCCAAAACCCCCCATAGGCCCCCCAACCCCCCCCATAGGGCACCCAGTCACCCCTAATCCCCCCATAGACCCCTCACCCCCCCCCAATTCCCCTCACAGGCCCCCCAATCCCCCCCATAGACCCCCCAATCTCCACCATAGGTCCCCCCAATCCCCCCCCCAGAACACCCAGTCACCCCTAACACCCCCATAGACCCCCCAAACCCCCCAATTCCCCTCACAGACCCCCCAATACCCCCTCTAAGACACCCAGGACCCCCCAATCCCCCCCATAGACCCCCCAGGCCCCCCAGTCTCCCCCATAGGTCCCCCCAATCCCCCCCCAGAACACCCATAGACCCCTAATCCCCCCATAGACCCCCCAATATCCCCCAGACCCCCCCAATTCCCCTCACAGTCCACCCCAATATCCTTCTCAAGAGACCCAGCCCCCCCCAATCCCCCCCCATAGGCCCCCCAAAACCCCCCATAGGGCACCCAGTCACCCCTAATCCCCCCATAGACCCCCCCAAACCCCCCAATTCCCCTCACAGACCCCCCAATATCCCCCCCACAAGAAACCCCAGGCCCCCCCAAATCCCCTACCCTCACCCCCCCCCCAAACCTTCCCTCCCCAAGATGGCGGCCCGGCCCTTCACAAGATGGCGGCGGTCGCGCCCTTCACAAGATGGCGGCGATCGAGCCACCCACCCGCCCGACCTCCTCAAAATGGCGGACAGAAGGGGGGCGTGGCAACCCCGCGCCGGCAAGGAACAACGCGGCGTTGCGCATGCGCGGAGCTCGCCCCCCCCCCCCCCCTCCCCTTCTTTCCTGCCGCGGTGCCCGCTGGGATCGTGGCGGACCCGGCGGCGACGGAAGCGGGCGCGGAGCGGCGGCGATGGTGAGGGCCGGGCCCGGGGAACCGCGAACCGGGCCGGGAGCGGGGCGGGAACCCCCCCCCCACCCCCGGGGGAACCCCCCCACGCGGGGGAACCCCCCTCGCGCGGGGGAACCCCCTTTCCACGCGGGGAAACCCCCCCCCGGGTCCGCGCCTACCCCCCCCCCACGGCCCCGGGTCCCTCACCTCAGGGAGGCCACGCCCCTTCTCGCTTCAGCCACGCCCCCCCAGCGCCGCCGCGGTAGTCACGCCTCCCGCCGCGCTAGCCACGCCCCCTCGTACTAGCCGCGCCCCCTCCGGCGCTAACCACGCCCCCCTCCGGTGTTAGCCACGCCCTCCCCAGCGCTAACCCCGCCCCCCCGGCGCTAACCCGCCCCCTCCAGCACTAACCACGCCCTCCCCGGTGCTAACCACGCCCCCTCAGCGCTAACCCCGCCCTCCTCCAGCACTAACCACGCCCCCCTGGCACTAACCACGCCCCTCCAGCACTAACCACGCTCTCCCCGGTGCTAACCACGCCCCCCGGCGCTAACCACGCCCTTCCAGCGCTAACCACGCCCCCCCTACACTAATTATGCCCCCCGCGCTAACCACGCCTTCCCTGGCAGTAACCCCGCCCCCTCTGGCACTAACCACGCCCCTCCAGCACTAACCACGCTCTCCCCGGTGCTAACCACGCCCTTCCAGCGCTAACCACGCCCCCCAGCGCTAACCACGCCCTTCCAGCGCTAACCACGCCCCCCTCCTACACTAATTACTCCTCCTCCAGCGCTAACCATGCCCCTCCAGCTCTGACCACCCCCCCAGCACTGACCACGCCCCCTCCAGTGCTAACCACACCCCTCCAGCACTGACCACGCCCTCCCCGGGACTGACCACGCCCTCCCCACCACTACCCACGCCCCATCATTAACCACGCCCCTCCAGCGCTAGCCACGCCCCCTAGCCACCCCAGCACTAACCCACGCCCCTCCAGCACTAACCACGCCTCCTAGCCACTCCCCAGCACTAAACCACGCCCCTCCAGCACTAACCACGCCCCCCAGCTGCTCCCCAGCACTAACCCACGCCCCTCCAGCACTAAACCACGCCCCTCCAGGACTAACCACGCCTCCTAGCCACTCCCCAGCACTAACCCACGCCCCTCCAGCACTAACCACGCCCCCCAGCTGCTCCCCAGCACTAAACCACGCCCCTCCAGGACTAAACCACGCCCCTCCAGGACTAACCACGCCTCCTAGCCACTCCCCAGCACTAAACCACGCCCCTCCAGCACTAACCACGCCCCCAGCTGCTCCCCAGCACTAACCCACGCCCCTCCAGCACCAAACCACGCCCCTCCAGCACCAAACCACGCCCCCCAGCCGCTCCCCCAGCACTCGCCCCTGCCCCCCAGCCCCCCCGCTCCCCCTTCCTCCCCCCCCCCGCCCCCCTCCCCGGCCCCGCCCGCGACCTCTGACCCCCGGCCCCGCCCAGGACGTCTTCCTGATGATCCGGCGGCACAAGACGACCATCTTCACCGACGCCAAGGAGTCCAGCACCGTCTACGAGCTGAAGCGCATCGTGGAGGGGATCCTCAAGCGCCCGCCCGAGGAGCAGCGCCTCTACAAGGTCCGGGGGGGGCCGGGGGCCCTATAGAGGAGCCGGGGGGGGGGGGCTAGGGGGGCTGGGGGACCTATAGAGGGGACTGGGGGCTGTGGGGGGCGGTCTAGGGGGGCCGGGGGACCTATAGAGGGGACTGGGGGGGGGTCTATGGGGGAGCTGGGGGGTCTGGGGGGTCTATGGGGGGGCCTGGGGCCCTATAGAGGGGCCGGGGGGGGGGGGCTAGGGGGGCTGGGGGACCTATAGAGGGGACTGGGGGACATATGGGGGGGTCTAGGGGGGCTGGGGGACCTATAGAGGGGACTAGGGGGGGGTCTATGGGGGGAGCTGGGGGGTCTGGGGGGTCTATGGGGGGGCCTGGGGCCCTATAGAGGGGCCGGGGGGGGGTCTAGGGGGGCTGGGGGACCTATAGAGGGGACTGGGGGACATATGGGGGGGCTGGGGGCCCTATAGAGGGGCCGGGGGGGTCTATGGGGGGAGCTGGGGGGTCTGGGGGGGGGGGCCTGGGGCCCTATAGAGGGGCCTGGGGGCCGTGGGGGGGGGTCTAGGGGGGCTGAGAGACCTATAGAGGGGACTGGGGGACATATAGGGGGCTGGGGGCCCTATAGAGGGGCCTGGGGGACATATGGGGGTGCTGGGGGCCCTATAGAGGGGACTGGGGGGCGTCTATGGGGGGAGCTGGGGGGGCTAGGGGGTCTATGGGGGGGCCTGGGGCCCTATAGAGGGGCCTGGGGGCCAGGGGGGGGGGTCTAGGGGGGCTGGGGGACCTATAGAGGGGACTGGGGGGGTCTATGGGGGGAGCTGGGGGGTCTAGGGGGGTGCTGGGGGACATATGGGAGGGTCTAGGGTGTCTATGGGGGGCTGGGGGTCCTCTGGGGGGACTGGGGCATCTATAGAGGGGAGGGGGGGTCTGGGGGGGTCTGGGGGGACCTAGAGAGGGTCCTGGGGCGCCTATGGGGGGGGCTGAGGCTCCTATAGAGGGAAATGGGGGACATATGGGGGGGCCTGGGGTGTCTATGGGGGGGCTGGGGGTGCTATAAAGGGGAGGGGGGGTCTATAGAGGGTGCTGGGGTGCCTATGGGGGGGTCTGGGGGACCTATAGAGGGTGCTGGCGTGCCTATGGGGGGGCCTGGGGGTCCTATGGGGTGTCCTGGGGCCCTATAGTGCAGCCTGGGGCACCTATGGGGGGTCCTGGGGGGGGACCTGGGGCCCTATAGGGCAGCCTGGGAGCCCTATAGAGGGTCCTGGGGCGCCTATGGGGGGGGCCTGGGCTCTCTAGGGGGTTTAATCAG
>JAZGTQ010000204.1:0-145122 GCA_037953605.1 Necrosyrtes monachus
ACGGGGTTTGGGGCTACTGGGAGGGGGTGGGGGCTACTGGGATGGGGTTTGGGGCTACTGGGAGGGGGTGGGGGCTACTGGGATGGGGTCGGGGATACTGGGATGGGGTGGGGGCTACTGGGAGGGGGTCGGGGCGACTGGGATGGGGTTGGGGTGACTGGGAGGGGGTCGGGGCTACTGGGACGGGGTTTGGGGCTACTGGGAGGGGGTCGGGGCTACTGGGACAGGGTTTGGGGCTACTGGGAGGGGGTTGGGGCTACTGGGAGGGGGTGGGGGCTACTGGGACGGGGTTTGGGGCTACTGGGAGGGGTTTGGGGCTACTGGGAGGGGGTTTGGGGCTACTGGGACGGGGTTTAGGGCTACTGGGAGGGGGTCGGGGCGACTGGGATGGGGTTGGGGCGACTGGGAGGGGGTTGGGGCTACTGGGATGGGGTTGGGGCTACTGGGAGGGGGTTTGGGGCTACTGGGACGGGGTTTGGGGCTACTGGGAGGGGGTCGGGGCTACTGGGATGGGGTCGGGGCTACTGGGAGGGGGTCGGGGCTACTGGGACAAGCTTGGGGACACGCCCGTCCCCCCCCAGCCCCCCCCTTTTGCCAAGCGCCCCCCCCCCGGGACTGCCAGGACGTCTTCGCGGGGGGGGCCCGAACCGACGGCGTCTACTTGGTGTCGCCGGGGGGGGCCGGGGGTCCCCCCCTCCCCGTCTACTGCGACATGAGCACCCAGGGCCACGTCTGGACGGTACCCGCCCCCCCCACCCTTGGGTGCCCCCCACCCACCCCCAAAAAAGTCCCCCAAATTTTTTAACACCACCCCCAAAAAAAAAAAAAAAAAAAAAAAACCCCAAAATCGCAGGTTTTCCAGAAGCGTTTCAACGGCTCCGTCAGTTTTTTCCGGGGTTGGAACGATTATCGGATGGGATTCGGGCGTGCTGACGGCGAGTACTGGCTCGGTGAGACCTCCCAGTCCCTCCCAGTAGCTCCCAGTGCCTCCCAGTTACACCTTTCCCACCCCCAGTTACCCCTTTCCCACCCCCAGTTACCCCTCCATCCCCCCAGTTACCCCTTACCCCCCCAAAAAAACCCTCACCCCAGTCTTGGGACTCGCCAATAGTAAGTACTGGCTCACTGAGACCTCCCAGTCCCTCCCAGTAGCTCCCAGTACCTCCCAGTTACCCCTTTCCCACCCCCAGTTACCCCTCCACCCCCCCAGTTACCCCTTACACCCCCAAAAAAACCCTCACCCCAGTCTTGGGACTTGCCAATGGCAAGTACTGGCTCGGTGAGACCTCCCAGTCCCTCCCAGTCCCTCCCAGTATCTCCCAGTATCTCCCAGTTACCCCTTTCCCACCCCCAGTTACCCCTCCATCCTCCCAGTTACCCCTTACACCCCCAAAAAACCCCTCACCCCAGTCTTGGGACTCGCCAATAGCAAGTACTGGCTCGCTGAGACCTCCCAGTCCCTCCCAGTAGCTCCCAGTACCTCCCAGTCACCCCTTTCCCACCCCCAGTTACCCCTCCACCCTCCCAGTTACACCTTACCCCCCCAAAAAAACCCTCACCCCAGTCTTGGGACTTGCCAATGGCGAGTACTGGCTCGGTGAGACCTCCCAGTCCCTCCCAGTACCTCCCAGTCCCTCCCAGTCCCTCCCAGTAGCTCCCAGTGCCTCCCAGTTACACCTTTCCCACCCCCAGTTACCCCTCCATTCCCCCAGTTACCCCTTACCCCCCAAAAAAAACCCTCACCCCAGTCTTGGGACTTGGCAATGGCGAGTACTGGCTCGCTGAGACCTCCCAGTCCCTCCCAGTACCTCCCAGTCCCTCCCAGTCCCTCCCAGTAGCTCCCAGTGCCTCCCAGTTACACCTTTCCCACCCCCAGTTACCCCTCCATTCCCCCAGTTACCCCTTACCCCCCAAAAAAAACCCTCACCCCAGTCTTGGGACTCGCCAATAGCAAGTACTGGCTCGCTGAGACCTCCCAGTCCCTCCCAGTCCCTCCCAGTACCTCCCAGTCCCTCCCAGTTACCCCTTACCCCCCCCCAAACCCCCTCACCCCGGTCTTGGGTCTCACCATCGCCTCTCCCATCGCTCATCTCCTCCGCCTGCCCCACGGCGTGACCCACACCCCGCCCCACACCCCGCCCCACACCCCGCCCCACACCCCGCCCCACGGCGCGACCCATACTGGGGCTGCCCCATAGTGCCCCCCCATATTATACCCCATATTATAAGCCCCCCCCATCTTGCGCCCCATAGACCCCCCGCCGTGCCCCACATCTCGCCCCACACCCCGCCCCACACCCCGCCCCACACCCCGCCCCACACCCTGCCCCACACCCCGCCCCACATCCCACCCCACATCCTCCTCCACATCCCACATCCCCCCCACGTCGTACCCCCCCATCCAGCCCCAAATCCCGCCCCGCTGCTCCCCATCTCCCGCCCCACACCCCGCCCCACACCCCGCCCCACACCCTGCCCCACACCCCGCCCCACATCCCGCCCCACATCCCGCCCCACATCCCGCCCCACATCCTCCTCCACATCCCACATCCCCCCCACGTCGTACCCCCACATCCAGCCCAAAATCCCGCCCCGCTGCTCCCCATCTCCCGCCCCACACCCCGCCCCACACCCCGCCCCACACCCCGCCCCACACCCCACCCCACACCCCGCCCCACACCCTGCCCCACATCCTTCTCCACGTCCCACATCCCACCCACGTCGTACCCCCACATCCAGCCCAAAATCCCGCCCCGCTGCTCCCCATCTCCCGCCCCGCTCTGCCCCACACCCCGCCCCACACCCCGCCCCACACCCCGCCCCACACCCCGCCCCACATCCCGCCCCACATCTCCGCAGGCCTGCAGACGCTGCACCTGCTGACGCTGCAGGGGCGCTACGAGCTGCGGGTGGAGCTGGAGGACTTCGAGAACAACACGGCGGCCGCCACCTACGGCACCTTCGCCCTCTCGCCCCACGCCGTCAGCGCCGAGGAGGACGGTTACACCCTCCACGTCGGCAACTTCGTCGACGGCGGCGCCGGTGAGGGCGCCGGGGGGGGGGCACCAAGTCAACGTCAGCCGTGGGGAGGGGACACGGGGTCGACGTCAGCCGTTGGGAGGGGTCAGGGGGTCAAGGCGGGGCATGGGGAGGGGTCACGGGGTCAACGTCAGCCATGGGGAGGGGACACGGGGTCAACGTCAACCATTGGGAGGGGACATGGGGTCAACGTCAACCATTGGGAGGGGACACGGGGTCAATGTCAACCATTGGGAGGGGACATGGGGTCAACGTCAACCATTGGGAGGGGACACCGGGTCAAGGCGGGGCATGGGGAGGGGACACGGGGTCAACGTCAACCATTGGGAGGGGACACGGGGTCAACGTCAACCATGGGGAGGGGCATGGGGTCAAGGCGGGGCATGGGGAGGGGACACGGGGTCAACGTCAACCATGGGGAGGGGCATGGGGTCAAGGCGGGGCATGGGGAGGGGACACGGGGTCAACGTCAACCATGGGGAGGGGCATGGGGTCAACGTCAATCATTGGGAGGGGACATGGGGTCAACGTCAACCATTGGGAGGGGACATGGGGTCAACATCAACCATTGGGAGGGGACACCGGGTCAAGGCGGGGCATGGGGAGGGGACACGGGGTCAACGTCAGCCATGGGGAGGGGACATGGGGTCAACGTCAACCATTGGGAGGGGACACCGGGTCAAGGCGGGGCATGGGGAGGGGACACGGGGTCAACGTCAGCCATGGGGAGGGGACATGGGGTCAACGTCAGCCATTGGGAGGGGACACGGGGTCAACATCAACCATGGGGAGGGGACATGGGGTCAACGTCAACCATTGGGAGGGGACACGGGGTCAACGTCAACCATGGGGAGGGGCATGGGGTCAAGGCGGGGCATGGGGAGGGGACACCAAGTCAACGTCAACCATGATGGGGGGAAACCAAGTCAACGCCAACCACGGGGAGGGGACCCCAACCCAACGCCAACCATTGGGAGGGGACATTGGGTCAACCATTGGGAGGGGACCCCAACCCAACGCCAACCATTGGGAGGGGACCCCAACCCAACGCCAACCATTGGGAGGGGACATTGGGTCAACCATTGGGGAGGGGACCCCAACCCAACGCCAACCACTGGAAGGGGACCCCAACCCAACACCAACCATTGGGAGGGGACCCCAACCCAACGCCAACCATTGGAAGGGGACCCCAACCCAACACCAACCATTAGGAGGGGACATTGCGTCGACCGCTGGGAGAGCAACCCAACCCGACGCCGACCGCCGGGGAGCCCGGCGGCCAACGCGGCCCCCTCCCCTCCCCCCCCCCCCTTTTCCAGGCGACTCCCTGAGCTACCACAACGGCCAAAAATTCTCCACCTTCGACCGCGACCAAGACCTCTACGTCCAGAACTGCGCCGCGCTCTCCTCCGGCGCCTGGTGGTTCAAGAGCTGCCATTTCTCCAACCTCAACGGCTTCTACCTGGGCGGCGCCCACCTCTCCTACGCCAACGGCATCAACTGGGCCCAGTGGAAGGGCTTCTACTACTCCCTCAAGAAGAGCGAGATGAAGATCCGGCGGCTCTGAGGGGCCCCGCCCCCTCGGCCACGCCCCGCCCCCCCCGCCATTAAAACCCCGCCCTCTTCGTTTCGGTGGCTTCGTCGGTTGAGCGCCGCCCGGGGCGGGGCCGGGGCCCTCGATCCCCTCTTTGGGGTCGGGGGCGGAGAGAGGCGGGGGGGGGGCGGGACCCCTCGTGCGAGGGGGTCGTGAGCGGGCGAAGGGGTCGTGACCCCTCGTGCGAAGGGGTCGCGCACGACAGTTGGGCGGGGGTTGGGCGCGTGAGGGGGTCGTGAGTGGGCGAGGGGGTCGTGAAGCCTCGTGCGAGGGGGTCGTGAGCGGGTGAAGGGGTCGTGACCCCTCGTGCGAGGGGGTCGTGAGCGTGCGAGGGGAGTCGTGAGCGTGCGAGGGGGTCGTGAGCGGGTGAGGGGGGTCGTGACCCCCCGTGCAAGGGGGTCGTGAGCGGGCGAAGGGGTCGTGACCCCTCGTGCGAGGGGGTCGTGAGTGTGCGAGGGGAGTCGTAAGTGGGCGAAGGGGTCGTGACCCCTCGTGCAAGGGGTCACACACGACAGTTGGGTGGGGGTTGGGCGCGTGAGGGGGTCGTGAGTGGGCGAGGGGGTCGTGAAGCCTCGTGCGAGGGGGTCGTGAGCGGGTGAGGGGGGTCATGACCCTCGTGCGAGGGGGTCGTGAACGTGCGAGGGGGTCGTGAGCGGGTGAGGGGGGTCATGACCCCTCGTGCGAGGGGGTTGTGAGCGTGCGAGGGGAGTCGTGAGCGTGCGAGGGGGTCGTGAGCGGGTGAGGGGGGTCGTGACCCCTCATGCGAGGGGGTCGTGAACGTGCGAGGGGAGTCGTGAGCGTGTGAGGGGGGTTGTGACCCTCGTGCGAGGGGGTCGTGAGCGTGCGAGGGGAGTCGTGAGCGTGTGAGGGGGGTTGTGACCCCTCGTGCGAGGGGGTCGTGAGCGGGTGAAGGGGTCGTGACCCCTCGTGCGAGGGGGTCGTGAGCGTGCGAGGGGAGTCGTGAGCGTGCGAGGGGGTCGTGAGCGGGTGAGGGGGGTCGTGACCCCTCGTGCGCGAGGACCGGAGGAGGAGCGCGCGAAGTTTTGGGGGGGGGGGGGGGGTCGTGCGCCTCGCACAAGCGCTCTCTCCCGCATCCCCACGCCCCTCCCCCCTCGCCCCTCCCCCCCACGCCCCTCCCCCTCCCTTCTCGCCCCTCCCCCCCCCCCCATCCTCCCTCCGGCCCTCCGGCCCCTCTCTCCGTCCCTCCTCCGGCCCCCCCAAATCCCGACCCTCCCCCCCCCTCCTCCTCCTCCTCTTCCTCCCCCCCTCCCCCCACCCGTGACACCCCCCCACCCCCCCCCTCAGCCGCCGGAACCGCCCACGACGCCGTTTCAGGTAAAAACATCCCCCCCCTCCCCTCCCCCCACGAGCCAACGCCCATCCCCCCCACCCCCCTCCCCCCTCCCAGGGGACACGCGTGGGGGATGGGAACCGCTCGGGGGGGGTGGGGTGGGGTGGGGAGGGGGCCCAGACCCCCCCCCCAACTCACCCCTCCCCCTCCCCCAGCCTCCAGCCCCCCCCGCCCCTCCCCCCACCATGGCGGAGACCCCCAGGACGACCGAGACCGACGCCCCCCCGGGACCCCCCCCCCGGGACCCCCCTCCTGACCCCCAAGTGCCCCCCAGCCCCACACCCCCCCCCCGAGACCCCCAACCACCCCCCAAAGACCCCCCCAGCCCCCCGAGTGCCCCCCGAGACCCCCAACCCCCCCCCCAGCCCCCCAACGACCCCCCAGGACCCCCCAGCCCCCCGACCCAGCCCCCCGGGTGCCCCCCAGGACCCCCAACCCCCCTCCAGCCCCCCAACTGCCCCCCAAGACCCCCCCAGCCCCCCAAGTTCCCCGCAACCCCCCTCCACCCCCCCAACTGCCCCCCAGGACCCCCCAAGTTCCCCCCAACGCCCCCCCAGCCCCCCAAAAGCCCCCAAACCACCCCCCAGCCCCCCAACTACCCCCCACCCCCCTTCCAGCCCCCCAACTGCCCCCCAGGACCCCCCCAGCCCCCCAAGCGCCCCCCAACCCCCCCCCAGCCCCCCAACTACCCCCCAGGACCCCCCTGCCCCCCAACTCCCCCCCCCCAGCCCCCCAAGCGCCCCCCCGGCCCCCCAACCCCCCCCCAGCCCCCCCAGCACCCCCCGCCCCCCCGCCAGCCCCCCAAGCGCCCCCCAAGTAACGGTAGCGCTGGGGGGGTCCCCCCAAGAAAATGGGGGGCCGGGGGGGGGGAGGGGCGGGGGGGGAGGGGTCCCCGCCGGGGGGGGGAGGGTCCCCGGGGGGGGCGAAACCCCCCAGTTACATCCTGCTGGCGGCCCTGGCCTGCTTTTGCCCCGTTTGGCCCATCAACATCGTGGCCTTCGTCTACGCCCTGATGGTGAGGATGTGGGGCGGGATGTGGGGCAGGGTGTGGGGCAGGGTGTGGGGCGGGGTGTGGGGCGGGGTGTGGGGCGGGGGGGTGCTGTGGGGCGGGGGTATGGGGTGGGCCGTGGGGTGGGGGGGGAGACGGGGGGGAGTGGGGGGCGATGTGGGGTGTAACGGGGCGGGGAGGGGGTTGCTGTGGGGCAGAGCTGTGGGGCAGAGCTGTGGGGCAGGCTATGGGGCGGGCTGTGGGGCAGGGTTGTGGGGCAGAGCTATGGGGCGGGGGTATGGGGTGGGCTGTGGGGGGAGATGGGGAACGGGGCGGGAGGTGGGGTGTAACGGGGCGGGGAGGGGGTGCTATGGGGCAGAGCTATGGGGCAGGGCTATGGGGTGAGCTATGGGGTGGGCTGTGGGGCAGGGCTATGGGGTGGGTGGGAATGGGGGGCAATGGGGCAGAGGGTGGGGGGGAATGGGGGGGATGGGTGCAGGGTGAGGGGGGCTGGGGCTGGGAGGGGGGTGCTATGGGGCAGAGCTATGGGGCAGGCTATGGGGCAGCTATGGGGTGGCTATGGGGCAGCACGTGTCTGGCGTGTCTGATCCCCGACTCGCCGACCATGAGTCGCCCCTGGCTCGCCGTGGGTCAGTTTTGGGTGGGTTTGGGGTCAGCTATGGGTCAGCTATAGGTCAGTTATGGGGCAGCTATGGGGCAGCTATGGGGCAGCTATGGGGCAGCACGTGCCTGGCGTGTCTGATCCCCGGCTCGCCGAGCACGAGTCGCCTCTGGCTCGCCGTGGGTCAGTTTGGGGTCAGTTTTGGGTGAGTTTGGGGTCAGCTATGGGTCAGCTATAGGTCAGTTATGGGGCAGGCTATGGGGCGGCTATGGGGCAGCATGTGTCTGGCGTGTCTGATCCCCGACTCGCTGAGCACGAGTCGCCCCTGGCTCGCCGTGGGTCAGTTTTGGGTCAGTTTTGGGTGAGTTTGGGGTAGGCTATGGGTCAGCTATAGGTCAGTTATGGGGCAGCTATGGGGCAGCTATGGGGCAGCTATGGGGCAGCACGTGCCTGGCGTGTCTGATCCCCGGCTCGCCGAGCACGAGTCGCCCCTGGCTCGCCGTGGGTCAGTTTTGGGTCAGTTTTGGGTGGGTTTGGGGTCAGCTATAGGTCAGCTATGGGGCAGCTATGGGGCAGCTATGGGGCAGCAATGGGGCAGCTATGGGGCAGCACGTGCCTGGCGTGTCTGATCCCCGACTCGCTGAGCACGAGTCGCCCCTGGCTTGCCGTGGGTCAGTTTTGGGTGGGTTTGGGGTCAGCTATGGGTCAGCTATAGGTCAGTTATGGGGCAGCTATGGGGCAGCAATGGGGCAGCTATGGGGCAGCTATGGGGCAGCACGTGCCTGGCGTGTCTGATCCCCAACTCGCCAAGCATGAGTCGCCTCTGGCTCGCCGTGGGTCAGTTTTGGGTGGGTTTGGGGTAGGCTATGGGTCAGCTATGGGTCAGCTATGGGGCAGCAATGGGGCAGCTACGGGGCAGCACGTGCCTGGCGTGTCTGATCCCCGGCTCGCCGAGCACGAGTCGCCCCTGGCTCGCCGTGGGTCAGTTTTGGGTCAGTTTTGGGTGAGTTTGGGGTCAGCTATAGGTCAGTTATGGGGCAGCAATGGGGCAGCTATGGGGCAGCACGTGCCTGGCGTGTCTGATCCCCAACTCGCCAAGCATGAGTCGCCTCTGGCTCGCCGTGGGTCAGTTTTGGGTGGGTTTGGGGTGAGTTTGGGGGCAGCCGTGGGGCAGCCGTGGGGCAGCCGTGGGGCAGCCGTGGGTCAGCCGTGGGTCCGGCAGTCGCGGCACAGCCTGCAGCGGGGGGACGTGGAGGGCGCCCGACGCCTGGGCCGCGTGGCCAAGCTGCTGGCGGGGGTGGCTCTGCTGGGGGGGGCCCTGCTCCTCGCCGCCTCCTGCGCCATCAACTTCGGCGGTGAGTGCCCCCCCCCCCCAACACCCCCCCCCCAAACCCCCCCCCCCAAATTCTCCCCCCCCACAAAATCCCCCCCCACCCCCCACGGCCCCCCCCAAATCCACCTGCCCCCCCCCAAAGTGTTGTACTGGCATCATCCGCCCCCCCCCAACTCTGTGACCCCCCCCAAAGTTATCTGTGCCCCCCAAATCCCCCCCCCCCGAGCCCCCCAGGACCCCCCCATATCCCCGTGCCCCCCCCAATCCCCCCAACCCCCCCCCAAAACTGACCCCCCCCAAAACTGACCTTTGCCCCCCCCCCCCCCCCAGTATTCTAGTGAGGACCCCCCCGCCGTCCGTCTGCCTGTCCTGAATCTGGGGGGGGGGGCCACGTCTGCCTGCGCCCCCCCCCCAAAATTGGCCCCCCCCACCGAAAATGGGGGGGCCCCCCCCTCCTGAAAATAGGGGGGGGGCCACATCTGCCTGCATGGACCAAAATTTGGGGGGGGGGGCACCCCCCCCGTCTGCCTGTCGGGAAATTTGGGGGGGGCGGGGCACGTCCGTCTGTCTGTCTTAAACTGGGGGGGGGGCACATCTGCCTGCCTGACCCCCCCCCCAAAAAATTGGGGGTCCCCTCCTCGTTTACATCCCCAAGGCTGAGCCCCCCCCCCCGACTGTTCCAGCCCATTCTGGGGGGGGCACAGCCCCATTTTAAGGGGGGGCTCCCAATTTAGGGGGACACCCCCCGATTTTGGGGACCCCCCTTTTTTTTGCACGTTTTTTCGGGGGGGGGGACAACCTGTCGCACGCCAGGTTGCGTTTTTTTGGGGGGGGGGGTGCTTGAAATATTGGGGGGGTGGGGTCCCCCAGGATGTTTTGGGGGGGCCAAAGGGTTTTGGGGGGGTGTGGTTTTTTGGGGGGGGGACACAGCGGGTTTGTATCGGCGCATGGAAATAAAGGCTGTTGCATGGAGAAGTGTGGACCCCCCCCCACCGCGAAAAATATATGGGGGGCCCCCCCCGTACCCCATTCCCACCCCTCAAGACCCCCCAAAACCTGGAGCCCCCCCCTCCAATAAATAAGGACCCTCCGTGACCCCCCCGCCCCAAAAATAGGGTGAACCCCCCCAAAATGGGGTGACCCCCCCCAAATAATGGGGTGACCCCCCCAAATGGGGTGACCCCCCCAAATAATGGGGTGACCCCCCCCAAATGGGGTGACCCCCCCAACTCCCCCCCCCCCCCCCAAAAAAAACCCCTCGGAGGCGGGGGATGGGCAGCAGCGTGGTTTATTGGCGATGTCCGACGGGGGTTGGGGGGGGGGGTGGGTAATTTTTTGGGGGGGGGGGTGATTTTTTTTTTTTTTTTTTTTGGGGGGGGGGTCTCAGTGCGCTTTGGGGCGGGGGGGGGCGTCGAGGGCGGCGAGGCGTCGGGCGGCCCCCCCCAGCTGGAGGAGGTTGAGGGCGGCCTTGAGGGCGGCCATGGGGGTCCCCAGCCAGACCCCCGCCCGGAAGAGCCCCGGCCCCCCCGGCAGCACTGGGGGGGGGGGGGGGGGGGGAAGGGGGGGGATGGGGGAGGGGGGGGGAAGTGAGGGAGGGGTCAAAAAATGGGGGGAGGGGGGAAAAAGAGGGGGGGAGAAAAAGAGAGGGGGGGTCAGGATCCTCACTGGTTCTCTTCCTGCCCCCCAGTCCCTCCAGTGCCCCCCCCGAGCCCTCAATCCCCCCCCCAGTGCCCCCAATTCCCTCCCAGTCCCCCTCAATCCCCTCCCAGTTCCCCCCAGTCCCTCCCAGTCCCCCTCAATCCCCTCCCAGTCCCTCCCAGTTCCCCCCAATCCCCCCCCAGTCCCCCTCAATCCCCTCCCAGTCCCTCCCAGTTCCCCCCAATCCCCCCCCAGTCCCCCTCAATCCCCTCCCAGTCCCTCCCAGTTCCCCCCAATCCCCCCCCAGTCCCCCTCAATCCCCTCCCAGTCCCTCCCAGTCTCCCCCAATCCCCCCCCAAATCCCCTCCCAGTCCCTCCCAGTGCCCCTCACCCGGAGGCCCCTCCCCGAAATGCAGCAGGTAGAGGCAGCAGTAAAACCCCTCGTTGCCGGCGCAGAGCAGGAAGAGGAGGGGCTGGGGGGGGGAGGGGCGGGGTCACGGGGGGTCACGCCCCCTCCCCCGCCCCTCCCCCCTCCCCCCCCCCAACTCACCCTGGAGCTGTAGTAAAGGCGGAGGAGGGGGTGCCCCTCCCCCCCACGGCCTTGTGGCTCTCCCCCCCCTCCAGGGTGGTGCTGCGGGAGGGGGCGGGGTCAGGCGTGGCCACGCCCACAAAGGCCACGCCCACCCCGACCACGCTCCGCCCAGCCGGGGGGGAAACACCCGCCCCCCCCCCCCCCCAATACGCCCAGGCAGTGTGTGCTTAGTTGGCCACGCCCATCGCCAAGCCATGCCCATCGCCAGGCCACGCCCCGAGGATAAGGCTCCACCCCCCAATAATACTCCCAGGATTTCCTACCCCGCCCACCATTAGACCCCGCCCCCAGCATGAGGCCACACCCCTAGGACTAGGACACGCCCCCCCAGCCACACCCCTGTGAGCAGCTGCATCTGTAGACTCCACCCCCTCGGTTCAGGCCACACCCCCCCCGGAACAAGACCTGCCCTCAAGCACAAGCCACGCCCCTTCTCCAGGCCACTCCCCCAGCTGGCTCAAGCCCCACCCCCACGGACTCCTCCCTCCAGCTCAGCCCCACCCTCCTAAGCTCCACCCTCACTGCAGACCACACCTCCCAGGCCCACCCCCCGCACCCAGACCACGCCCCCACCCCACAAACCACGCCCCCAACCCCTCTTCCCTTCCACCCCCACCCTCTCCTCCCACCTCCCCCTTCCCTCCACCAAGCCCCGCCCCTCCCACAAGCCCCGCCCCAAGACCACGCCCCGCCCCCAACCCCGCCCCCAACCCCGCACCACGCCCCCGAGCCCCGAACCACGCCCCCGACCCCTCTTCCCTTCCACGCCCGCCCCCCTCCCCCCAGCCTGCCCCCTCCCCCCGCCAAGCCCCGCCCCCCGGAAGCCCCGCCCACCAGTGCATGTGCAGCCAATGGCTGGCGATGTCGAGGGCGGAGCTGAGCTGGAAGAGGGGGGCGGCGGCCGGGTAGAGGAGGGCGAGGTTGAGGAGGAGCCCCATGGTGGAGAGCCGGTCCGTCAGCATGTCCAGCATGGCGCCCAGCCGCGAGCCTGCCGGGGGCGGGGCTAAAGGCACGGGCACGCCCACCGGGCACGCCCACTCGGGGGGGCGGGGCCACGGGGCAGGGACTCGGGGGGCCAACACACCCCCCCCCCCCCCACGGGGAGGAACTCCTCCCGGCGAAGCCCCCCCGAGCGCGAGCCACGCCCCCCCGCAACCCAGAGCCACGCCTCCCGTCCCCAAACCCCGCCCACAAGCCCCAGCCACTCCCCAACCCCCGCCCCAACATAAAGCCACGCCCCGAGCCAAACCCCGCCCCCCAGCCCCAAGCCACAGCCCAACCTAAAGCCACGCCCCCAAGCCACGCCCCCAGCCCCAAACCACGCCTCCCGACCCAAGCCTCGCCCCCAATCACAAGCCACGCCCCAACCTAAACCCCCAAACCCAAGCCACGCCCCCAGCCCCAAACCACGCCTCCCGACCCCAAGCTACGCCCCCAACCCCACCCCCAACCCCTACCCCCCCCAACACCCCTGGCCACTCCCCCTACCCCAAAACCCCGCCCCCAGCCCCAAACCCCGCCCCCTCCCCACTCCCATATCCCCTCACCCCTCCTAACCCCCCTCCCACCTCAAACCCCGCCCACCCCAAGCCCCGCCCACCCCCCAAGTCCCGCCCACCCCGGCCTACCTAGCAGCCGGGCCGCCTCCCCCTCCCCTCCCTCCACCCCAAGCCCCGCCCACCCCAAGCCCCGCCCACCCCGGCCTACCTAGCAGCTGGGACGCCTCCCCCTCCCCTCCCCTCCCTCCACCCCAAGCCCCGCCCACCCCCCAAGCCCCGCCCACCCCGGCCTACCTAGCAGCCGGGCCGCCTGCCCCTCCCCTCCCTCCACCCCAAGCCCCGCCCACCCCCCAAGTCCCGCCCACCCCGGCCTACCTAGCAGCCGGGCCGCCTCCCCCTCCCCTCCCTCCACCCCAAGCCCCGCCCACCCCCCAAGTCCCGCCCACCCCGGCCTACCTAGCAGCCGGGCCGCCTCCCCCTCCCCTCCCTCCACCCCAAGCCCCGCCCACCCGCCAAGCCCCGCCCACCCTGGCCCAGCAGGCAGGCCGCCTCCCCCTCCCCTCCCTCCACCTCAAGCCCCGCCCACCCCAAGCCCCGCCCACCCTGGCCCAGCAGGCGGGCCGCCTGCCCGTCGATGGCGTCGAGGAGGGCGCTGAGCCCGTAGCAGGCGGCCGCCGGCCCCGGCGATCGCGGCATCAGGTAGAAGGAAACGGCGGCCAGCGCCAGCCGGGCGTAACCTGCAGCCGAGGCGGGGGGGGGAGCGGGTTTTTTTGGGGTAAATCCCCCCAAATTCAGGCACCACTCCCCCCCCCCCCCCCAACCCGGAAGCGGTCCCCGAAGCACCCGGCCCAGCTCACCGATGAGGTTGGGGACGAAGAGGAAGACGTTGTCGCCGGCCGCCATCGCACCCACGCGGCCCCCCCCCCCCCCCGCTGTTATTTTTTAATTTTTTAAATCCTGCCCCCCCCCCCCCCGCCGGCTTCTGCTTCGCCGCCGCGGCCCCTTTAAGAGCGGCCGGGATCACGTGACGGGGGGTCGGAAACAGGCGCCGCTCCTCCCTCCCGGCGCATGCGCGCAACGCCGCGCCCGCCCTCCGGCCAATCGGAGGCGCCCGGCTCCTCTCGCGGCCAATCGGAGACGAACTCTGTGTGTCCCCGTCCCCCCCCGGCCCATTCGGCGCATGCGCGCAGGGCCGTGCCCGCTCTGCGGCGATGGGAGGTGCCCGGCCCCTCTCGCGGCCAATCGGAGACGAGGAGCTCCCCCCCCCCCTCCGCCCCACGCCACGCATGCGCGCAACGCTGCGCCCGCCCCCGAGCCCGAGCCGCGGCCAATGGGAGACGCGCGGCTCGCCCGGCGGCCAATGGGAGACGCGTGGCGCCCCTCGCGGCCAATCAGCGGCGGCACGGCCCCCCCTTCTCCCAAGATGGCGCTTCGGGGTTCCCCCCGCGGCGGTTGGCGTGGCGACGGTGGAATGAGGAGCGTGAATAATTGATGAGGGCGGTCATTTAGCCCCTCCCCGGCCGCTAATTAAGCCCTTAATTAAGTCCCCGCCCTCCCCGCGGCGGCGTCAGGCCCCTCCCTCCCCCCGAGGCGCGTCACAAAGTGGGCGGAGCCCGCTTCCTCATCACCATCCTCATTATTATTATTATTATTAATTATTATTAATTATTATCATTATTATTAACTCTCGTTAATTTCCCCTCTCTCCCCCCGCCCCCCCGATGTAAAAAAAAAACGGGGGAGGGGGCGGGGCTTGGCACCGAAGGAGGGGGCGGGGCTTGGCCCGGGCGGGCGTGGTTTAGCTCGGGTGGGCGGGGCTTGGCGGCGGCTCCTCTCCGGTGGGCGGAGCTTGGCCCGCGCTGAGGGTGGGTGGGCGGGACTTGGCACCCAGGCAAGGGGGTGGGCGGGGCTTGGCGGCTCCTCCTCTCCGGTGGGCGGAGCCTGTCCCGCGCTGGGCAGGGGAAGGGGGCGGGGCTTGGCACCAAGGAGGGGCGGGGTTTCGCCCGGGTGGGCGGAGCTTGGCCTGCCTGGGGTCCCCCCCCTTGTCACCCGGGGGGGGGGGGGGGCGGAGGCGGGATTTAACCCTTTGGCGGGGGCGTGGCTCAGCCCCGGGGGGGGCGGTGCTCAGTCAGAAGGACCCCACCCCTCCCCTCCTAGCCCCGCCCACTCCCCCCTTTTTTTTGTTTTTTTTTGTTTTTTTTTTTTTTTTCCCCTAGGAATAGGGGAAAAGGGCCCCGTTGAGGAGGTGGGGGGGGGGAGCGGCCCCCCCGCCCCTCCCCCCCGCCGCCCCCTCCCCTCCCCCCCCGGCCCCTCCCCCCCGCCGCCCCCCCTGGGGGCTGTCGGGGGCGGGGCCCGCCCCTCCCCCCGCCCCCCCCGCCCCCGCCCCGTACGAGAGGGGGGGAGGGGCGGCGCCGGGGGGCGGGGGGGGCGGCGGCAGGAGGGGGAGGGGCTGCCGGCGGGCGTCGGGGGGGGCGTGCGTCCAATGGGAGCCGCTGCGGGGGACGGGGCGGGAGGGGGGGGGCAGGGCGGGGGGCGGGGCGGGGGGGGGCAGCCCCCCCAAGGCCATGCCGCTGAAGCCCAGGCGGAGGCTCTCGGCGTCGAAGGCCTCGATCTCGCGGGCGTGGCGCTCCAGCAGGTTCCGGATGCGTTCGGAACGTTCCGCCTGGAGGGCCAGCATCTCCTCTTCGATCTGCGGGGGGCGGGGGGGGGGGGGGACGACGCGCACCCCCCCCCCCCCAAAAATAAACAGTGGGGGCGCGGGAGGACACGCGCGGAGAGTAGCCCTCGGGGAGCCTCGAAAACGCCAAAATTGCCCTCGGGGAGCCTCGAAACCGCCAAAACCCGCCCCCGGGGAGCCTCGAAACCACCAAAATCAACCCCCGGGGAGCCTCGAAACCGCCAAAATCCTTCTCAGGGAGCCTCGAAACTGCCAAAATCGTTCTTGGGGAGCCTCAAAACCACCAACAACTCTCTCAGGGAGCCTCAAAACCACCCAAATCCCTCTCAGTGAGCCTCAAAACCACCAAAACCTCCCTCGGGGAGCCTCAAAACTACCAAAATTCTTCTTTGGGAGCCTCAAAACCACCAAAATCTCCCTTGGGGAGACACCCCCCCCCCCCCCCAAATCCCCCTCAAGGAGCCTCAAAACCACCAAAATCCTTCTTGGGGAGCCTCAAAACTGCCAAAATCGCCGTCGGGGAGCCTCAAAACTACCAAAATCCTTCTTTGGGAGCCTCAAAACCACCAACAACTCTCTCAGGGAGCCTCAAAACCACCCAAATCCCTCTCAGTGAGCCTCAAAACCACCAAAACCTCCCTCGGGGAGCCTCAAAACTGCCAAAATCGCCCTCGGGGAGCCTCAAAACTACCAAAATTCTTCTTTGGGAGCCTCAAAACCACCAAAATCTCCCTTGGGGAGACACCCCCCCCCCAAATCCCCCTCAAGGAGCCTCAAAACCACCAAAATCCTTCTTGGGGAGCCTCAAAACCACCAACATCTCTCCCAGGTAGCCTCAAAACCACCCAAACCCCCTCAGTGAGCCTCAAAACCACCAAAATCTCCCTCGGGGAGCCTCAAAACTACCAAAATCCTCCTTGGGGAACCTCTAAACTACCAAAATCCTTCTTGGGGAGCCTCAAACCCACCAAAATCTCCCTTGGGAGACCCAAATCCCCCCAAATCCCCTTCGGGGAGCCCCAAAACCACCAAAATCTCCCTTAGGGAGCCTCAAAACTACCAAAATCCTTCTTGGGGAGACCGACCTCCTCCCCAAATCCCCCTGGGAGAGCCTCAAACCCACCAAAATCCCCCTGGGGGAGCCTCAGAACAACCAAGATCTCCCTTGGGGAGCCTCAAAACTACCAAAATCCTTCTTGGGGAGCCTCAAAACCACCAACATCTCTCTCAGGTAGCCTCAAAACCACCCAAAGCCCCTCAGTGAGCCTCAAAACCACCAAAATCTCCCTTGGGGAGCCTCAAAACTACCAAGATCCTTCTTGGGGGGCCTTAAAACCACCCAAATACCCCCTCGGGGAGCCTCAAAACTACCAAAATCCTTCTTGGGGAGACCCACCCCCTCCCCAAATCCCCCTGGGGGAGCCTCAAACCCACCAAAATCCCCCTCGGGGAGCCCCCAAACCCTCAAAATTCCCTCTGAGGAGCCTTGAAATCCCCCAAATCCCCCCTCGGGGAGCCCCGAGACACCCCAAAATCCCCTCAAGGAACCCCAACCCCCCCCAACATCCCCCTTGGGGAGCCTCAAAACCACCAGGAACTCTGCGGGGAGCCCCGAAACTCCCCCAAATCCCTTTGGGGGAGCCGCGAAACCGCCGTAACCGCGCCCTGGGAGGATCCCCAAACCGCCTGGATCTCCCTCCAGGAGCCCCCCCCCCCAACCGCCCCCCCCCAGCCCTTCGGGGACCCCCAAAGCCACGCCCAGCCGGGCGCCGAGCCCCGCCCCGTACCCGCTGCTCGAGGAGGGCGCGGCGGATGGACAAGCGCTGCTCCAGCTCCTTGACCTCGCGCTCGTGCTGGGCCTCCGTGTGCATCTTGATCTTGCTCTGGTAGGCGTTGAGGAGCTCCAGCTCCTGCTGCAGCTGCAGCCGCAACACCTGGTACTCCGCCTCTTGCGTCTCGTCCAATCGGAGCTGGGGGGGTGGGGGGGGTGAAGGAGGAGGCGTGACCCCCCCCACCCCTCCCACCCCCAAAACTCATCGGCCCGTGGTTTTGGTCTCCTGAGGGTGGGACTAGGTGGTCCCCGGTGGGTCCCTCACCCAACGGGTGGTCCCCGGGACCCTGGTGGGTCCCCAACGCGCGTGTCTCGGTCCCCACTGGTTCCCCGCGGGGTCCCCAACACATCCGTGGGTCCCAACCAGGTCCCCGTGTCGCTTTTGGGTCCCCGCTGGGTTCCCCACACAAATTGTGGGCCCCGTTAGACCCGTTGGGTCCCCGTTGGGTTCCCTACGCACCTCCCGGCCCCCCCTGAGACACCCTTGGGTTCCCTACACACCTGGTGGGTTCCCTACGCGTCTCTTGGCCCCCGTTGAGTCTCCCTTGGGTTCCCTACGCATCTCTTGGACCCCTTTGGTCCCCACTGAGTCTTCCTTGGGTTCCTCCCACATCTCTTGGCCCCCGTTGGGTTCCCTACGCATCTCTTGACCCTGGTTAGACCCGTTGAGTCTCCATTGGGTTCCCTACGCATCTCTTGACCCCCGTTGGGTTCCCTACACATCTCTTGGACCCCTTCGGTCCCCGTTGGGTCCCCATGGGGTTCCCTACACATTTCTTGACCCCGGTTAGACCCACTGCGTTCCCTACACATCTCTTGGCCCCTGTTAAGACCCGTTGGGTTCCCCACGCATTTCTTGACCCCCGTTGGGTCTCCCTTGGGTTCCCCACACATCTCTTGACCCCCGTTGGGTTCCCCACGCATCTCTTGACCCCCATTGGGTCCCCACTGGGTTCCTTACCCATCTCTTGGCCCCCGTTGGGTCCCCTACGCATCTCTTGACCCCTATTAGACCCGTTGAGTCTCCCTTGGGTTCCCTACGCATCTCTTGACCCCTGCTGGGTTCCCATTGGGTTCCCTACACATCTCTTGGACCCCTTTGGTCCCCATTGGGTTCCCTATGCATCTCTTGACCCCTGTTAGACCCGTTGGGTTCCCCACGCATTTCTTGACCCCCGTTGGGTCTCCACTGGGTTCCTTACCCATCTCTTAGCCCCCGTTGGGTCCCCTACGCATCTCTTGACCCCTATTAGACCCGTTGAGTCTCCCTTGGGTTCCCTACGCATCTCTTGGCCCCGGTTAGACCCATTGGGTTCCCCACGCATCTCTTGACCCCCACTGGGTCTCCACTGGGTTCCTTACCCATCTCTTGGCCCCCGTTGGGTCCCCTACGCATCTCTTGACCCCTGTTGGGTCCCCATTGGGTTCCCTACACATCTCTTGGACCCCGTTGAGTCTCCCTTGGGTTCCCTACGCATCTCTTGGCCCCGGTTAGACCCGTTGAGTCTCCATTGGGTTCCCTACGCATCTCTTGGACCCCGTTGAGTCTCCCTTGGGTCCCCTACGCATCTCTTGGCCCCGGTTAGACCCATTGGGCTCCCCACGCATCTCTTGACCCCCGCTGGGTCTCCACTGGGTATCCCCCCCCCCCCCCCAACACCCGCCGGCCGCCCCATCCCCGCCGCCTCCCCCCTTCCGGCTCCCTCCCTCCCTCCCCCCGCCCCGGGAAACTGGTTTCAGGAGGACGAAAACGACCTACGGCCTGGGTGGAGAGCATCTCGTTGATGCTGTGGTCGTACTGCTCGGCCAGGGCGGCCAACTTGCGGGTCTGCTCGTCCTTGAGGCGCTTGAGCAGGGCTTTGTGCTGGCTCTTGGCCGTGCTCTCCAGGAGGTGGCTGCGCAGCGCCTTGTACTGCCGCGTCTGGATCTTGCACGTGTCCTGGAACTGCTTCTTGATCTGCAGCTCCTTCGACTGCGGCCGCGAGACAAGGGGGGGGGAGGAGAGGGGGGGGGAAGGAGGGGGGGGGGAGGGGGGGGCGGGGTTAGCGACGCCCCCCCCCCCACCCAGCGGGACACACCCGGCGCCCACCCATCACACCCCCCCCCCCCCCCGCCTGGGGTGCCCACCCGGCTCGGGTGATGCCGTCGGACGTCCTCACCACGCTGGGGGGGGGGCGGCCCATCATGTAGCCGCTCTTGGGGGGGGGGGGGGGGGGCACGCACAGCCCGCCACCCGTGGGTGATACCCCGCCCACCCGTAGGGTGAACCCCCCCCCCCCCCCCGGCTGACCCCCTCCCACCGTGTCCCACCAGCCTTGGGTCAACCTCGTGGAGGTCCAGCAGCCATGGGGTGACCCCCCCCATGATGGGGTGACCCCCCCCATGATGGGGTGACCCCCCCCATGATGGGGTGACCCCCCCATCATAGGGTGACACCCCTCCATGATGGGGTGACCCCCCCATCATAGGGTGAGACCCCCCCCATAGGGTGACACCCCCCCCATGATGGGGTGACCCCCCCCCATCATAGGGTGACACCCTCCCCATCATAGGGTGACCCCCCCCATGATGGGGTGACCCCCCCATCATAGGGTGAGACCCCCCCCCATGATGGGGTGACCCCCCCCATGATGGGGTGACACCCCCCCATCATAGGGTGACCCCCCCCATCATAGGGTGACCCCCCCCCATCATGGGGTGACCCCCCCATCATGGGGTGACCCCCCCCACCTTCTACTGCATCCCACCACCCACTGGGTGACCCCCAACCCTAGGGTGACCCCCCCATAAAGTGACCGCCCCCCCCCCCATTGGACCCCAGCACCCATGGGTGAGACCCCCCCCCCCCCCGCCCCCCCAAAAAGCAAATAAAAACCCAGAAGAACTGAAAAGGGTGATTGGTTTGGTTTTTTTTTTTTTAAATAATATATTTAAAATAAAATAATTAAAGCAAAAAAGGAAACAACGAAAAAAAACCCAAATAAAATAAAATTATAATGAAACAAACGCAAAAAAAAAAAAAAAAAAAACCCAAACAAAAAATGATGGAAAAGCAACAAATTCCCCCCAAACACCCCCCCCCCCCCCCCGTCAATAAATAGGAGAGCAGCGCGGGGGGAACCCCAAGGATCGAGCGATTCTGGTGGGGGACCCCGAAACTTGGGGGGGGGCCTTACACCCCTTGGGGGGGACCCCAAACCCTGGGGGGGGTCCCACACCCTTGGGGGGGACCCTAAATCTTTGGGAGGGGGGTCTTATACTCCTTGGGGGGGGGGGTCCTTAAAGCTTTTGGGGGGGGGGGAACCCCAAAGCTTCCAGAGGGACCCACCTCCCTCAAAAGGGGGGTACCCTAAGGGGGGGGGGACCCTAAAAGGGGGATCCTCGACCCCAAATAAAGGGGGGGGTGTCCCCCCCAATCCCAAAGGGAGATTTTCAGTCTTTAACGGGGGGGTCCCCGACCTCAAGGGGGGTCCTTGGTCCCAAAAGGGGGGGGTCCTCACCCCAAGGGGGGGGTCCCTGACACCAAAGGGGGGGTCCTTGACCCCAAGGGGGGGTCCCTGACACCAAAGGGGGGGTCCCCGACCCCAAATGGGGGGTCCTTGACCCCAAGGGGGGGGTCCCCGACACCAAAGGGGGGGTCCCCAACCCCAAATGGGGGGTCCTTGACCCCAAGGGGGGGTCCCCGACCCCAAATGGGGGGGTCCCCGACCCCAGCGGGGGGGGGTCTTTGACCCCAGTGGCTTGGGGGGGGGGGGGGGGGGGGGGGGGGGCCGGGGCCCCGCGGGCCGCCGTCACCTCCACGGCCGCCGCCGCGGCATCGGCGGCGGCGGCGGCGGGGGGGGGGCCCCCCGGGTGCCGATCCTGCCCCCCCGGCTCGGGGGAGCCCCGGGGGGGCGGGGGACCGGGCGGGGGATGCGGCTGGGTCTTTCTTCCCGGCCGCCCCCCCGGCCTCGGCCGTGCCCCCCCGTCCCGAAAACGGGGGGCAACCGAGCGGCCAGCCATCGCCCCAGCGCCGCCAGGCGCCGCCGGAGGGCGGCCAGCCAGCGGCGGGGGGGGGGAGCCCCCCCCCGAGCCCCCCGCCGCAGGAGGACGGGCAGGCGAGACCTGAACCCCCCCTTGTTGGTTTTGGGGAAAAGGCGGAAAAGCCCCCGCTCCGACGCCAAACCCAAGCGGGAGAGGGCCCGGAAAACGGGGGGGGGCAAGCCCAGGACCCCCCGCAGCCAGAAGCGGTGCAGGCGCCGCGGCAGCCCCCCCAGCCCCCCCCGCGCCAAAACGCCGACGAGGTAGAGGGGCAAGAAGAGCCAGGGCGAGACCAGGAGTTGCGACGCCAAAAAGACGACGGGGAGGTAGAACGGGCGCCCCCCCCCCCCTCGCCCGCCGCGCCGCCGCCGCGTCGCCCCCAAACCCCAAAAACCCAAGGCGGCCCCCCCGGCCGCCGCCGCCGCCGCCGGCGCGACCCCCCCGAAACGGAGGAAGAGCGGGGGGAAGAGCGCGTAGGCCAACGCCAAGCCGGCCGCCCCGCTCTCCGCCGCCAGCGCCAGCCCCCCCGCCCCCCCGCCCCGCGCCCAAAGGGCGGCCGCGACGAAGAGGAGGGCGGGCAAGCCGGGACGAAGGGCGAGGGCGAGGGCCAAGGCGCCGCAGAGGAGGGGGGGGGAGAAAAAGGCGGGGGGCCGCCCCCCCCCCGACCCTTTTGCCGGCGTCGCCCCTCGGCGGGCGGGCGGCGGCGGCCGCTTTGCGGGGGCGGGCGGGGGGCGGGCGGGGGGCGGCCGCCCTCCCGAGGTCGTCGGGCGCCAGTTTGAGGTCGTCGGGCGCCAGTCCGAGGTCATCGGGCGCCAATTTGAAGTCATCGTCCACCAATTTGAGGTCATTCTCCGCCAATTTGAGGTCATCGTCCGCCAATTTGAAGTCATCGTCCACCAGCTTGAAGTCATCGTCCGCCAGCTTGAAGTCATCATCCGCCAGCTTGAAGTCACCCCCTGCCCTTCCGAGGTCATCGTCTTCCATTTTAAGACCATCCCTTGCCCTTCCGAGGTCATCGTCCTCCATTTTGAGGCCCTTCCTTGCCCTTCTGAGGTCATCGTCTTCCATTTTAAGACCAAGCCTCGCCCTTCCCAGGTCATCGTTCTCCGTTTTAAAGCCATGCCTCACCATTCTGAGGTCATCGTCTTCCATTTTAAGACCACCCCTCGCCACTCTGAGGTCATCGTCTTCCATTTTAAGACCACCCCTCGCCCTTCCGAGGTCATCGTCTTCCATCTTAAGACCACCCCTCGCCACTCTGAGGTCATCGTCTTCCATTTTAAGACCGCCCCTCGCCCTTCCGAGGTCATCGTCTTCCATCTTAAGACCACCCCTCGCCACTCTGAGGTCATCGTCTTCCATTTTAAGACCGCCCCTCGCCCTTCCGAGGTCATCGTCTTCCATTTTAAGACCACCCCTCGCCACTCCGAGGTCATCGTCTTCCATTTTAAGACCGCCCCTCGCCACTCCGAGGTCACCGTCCTCCACCCCGAGGCCATCGTCCTCCATCTTGAGGCCGCCCCCCGCCCTTCCGAGCTCATCGCCCCCCCTTTTGACGTCACCCCCCGCCGCCTGAAAGTCACCGTCCTCCCCCGTGAGGTCAGCCCCCGCCACGTCGCCGTCGCCCCCCGCCGTCTTGCCGTCCGCCCCCGCCGTTCTGCCGGCGCCCGCCCTTTCGCCGGCGCCCCCCCGCCCCGTTTTGCCGTCCTCGCCCCCCGCCGTGGTGCCGTCACCTACTCGGAGGTTTTTGGGCTGCTGGCGGACTTGGGCGGCGTGTTTTTGGCGCAGCTCCTGGTGCCGGCGGTGGTTGTACTCCCGCTGGTTGGCGAGTTCCGTCTGGTGTTGGCAGCGGGCGAGGTCGGAGCGGGTGCGTTGGAGGGTCGTTAGCTGACGAGTTTCTAATTCTTGGGTGGACTCGTGGTGGCGCAGCAGCGTGGCGCACTCCAGGTCTTTCTGCGTCTGCTTTTTGTTCAGTTCCTGCGAGCCCCACGGCAGAACCCACGGCACAAAGCAAGGGGCGGGAGGAAGGAGGGGGCGAGGAGGAGGAGGAGGAGGAGGAAGGGGGGGCTGGGACCCACGGGTGCTGCCCCACGGAGGGGGGGGGAACGTACCCCCGCCCCCAAAGCCCCCCAACCCTGCTCCAGCCTCCCTACGACTGCTGCGAGCCGGCCCCAGAGCGCTATAGGCTCTGCCCCACGGCCCCAGAGACGTCCCAAATCCTGCCCCATGGCCCCAAAAAAACCCAAATCCTGCCCCACGGCCCCCAAAAAACCCCAAATCCTGCCCCACAGTCGCAGAGACCCCCAAAATCCTGCCCCACGGCCCCAGAGACCCCCCAAATCCTGCCCCACGGCCCCAAAAAAACCCAAATCCTGCCCCGCAGCGCCAGAGACGTCCCAAATCCTGCCCCACAGCCAGAGACGTCCCAAATCCTGCCCCACAGCCAGAGACCTCCCAAATCCTGCCCCACAGCCCTAAAAAACCCGCAAATCCTGCCCCACAGCCCCCAAAAAACCCCAAAATCCTGCCCCACAGCCCCAGAGACCCCCAAAATCCTGCCCCATGGCCCCAGAGACCCCAAATTCTGCCCCACAGCCCCCAAAAAACCCCAAATCCTGCCCCACAGCTCCAGGAACCCCCTAAGCCCCCCAAGTCCTGCCCCAAAGACCCCCAAGACCCCCTAGACCCCCCAAATCCTGGCCCAAAGACCCCCTAGACCCCCAAAATCCTGCCCCACAGCTCCAGGAACCCCCAAAGAGCCCCAAAATCCTGCCCCACAGCCCCAGAGACCCCCCAAATCCTGCCCCACAGCCCCAGAAACTCCCTAGGCCCCCCAAATCCTGCCCCAAAGACCCCCTCAGCCCCCCAAATCCTGCCCCAACGACCCCCTAGACCCCCCAAAATCCTGCCCCACAGCTCCAGTGACCCCCTAGGCCCCCAAATCCTGCCCCAAAGACCCCCTAAGCCCCCCAAATCCTGCCCCAAAGACTCTCTAGACCCCCCCAAAATCCTGGCCCACAGCCCCCAAAAAACCCCAAATCCTGCCCCACAGCCCCCAAAGACCCCCCCAAATCCTGCCCCATAGCCACAAAGACCCCCAAAACCCTGTCCCACAGCCCCAGAGACCTCCCAAATTCTACCCCGCAGCCCCAAAAAACCCCAAAATCCTGCCCCACAGCTCCAGGGACCCCCTAGACCCCCCAAAATCCTGCCCCACAGCCCCAGGGACCCCCTAGACCCCCCCAAAATCCTGCCCCACAGCCCCAGGGACCCTCTAAACCCCCCCCAAATCCTTCCCGGCGGCCCCAGGACCACCCCCCACCCCCCCCACCCCCGGCCCCTCACCTCCCGCAGCAGATCCTGGTCGAGGTTGTGCCTGGCCAGTAACATTTTGCGTTTATACTGGCGGCACTGGAGATCGAAGTACTGGCGCTGGCGGCAGAGGAGGGCGGCCTCCTCCTCCGCCTGCAGCTGCTGCAACGTCTCCTTCTGCCGCAACAGCCATTCCTGCTTCTCCCGTTTGGGCGTGCTGGGGTTTTCCTGCAGCTCCTGCCCCGCGGCAGGGAGGAAGAGAAAGGGGAAAAGGAAGAGGAAGAGGAAGATGAAGGAAAAAAAGCGGGGCGGTGAGTTTGGGGGGCGTTTTCCCAACCCAAGGATGGGGAAGGGGGTGAGAATCGTAGCAGGGACGGGCTGGGAAAGGAGTGCAGGGCTCCCAACCCCATTTCGGGGGGTCCCAGCCCCGTTTTTGGGGGGTCCCAGCCCCAATTTGGGGGGTCCCTGCCCCAATTTGGGGGGTCCCTGCCCCGTTTTTGGGGGTCTGGGGGGGGCGCCCACCTCCTTGAGCTGCTCCTTGCGGAGTTTGTAGTGTCGCCGCTGGGCTTCCAGCAGGTTGCCCAGTTCCTTCTTCTGCTGGCCCAGGATGTGTTGCTGGAATTTCTTCTCTTCCCCCAGCGCTACTTTTGCCTGAAAGAGGGGGGGGGGGCGTGGTCAGGGGTGGGGCGTGGTCAGGGGGGTGGGGTCAGAGGGGCGGGGCAGCCACGCCCTCAAAAGTCCCGCCCACTGAGCCCCAGACCCAACACGGGCCCTGTCTGTACCCATCAGCGATGGGCAAAAAATCTTTAACCACACCCCCTTGTACCTTAGGACACGCCTCCAGTAGTGGCTCCACCCCCAGGGTGTGGCTCCACCCCCCAGGGTGTGGCTCCACCCCCCAGGGTGTGGCTCCATCCCTGGATCCCCACCCCAGCTCTAGCTCCGCCCCCCCAATCCCGCCCCCAGCTCTTGTTCAGCCCCCTAAAACCCCACCCCGAACCCTCAAGCCCCTCCCACCCCTTCAAGCTCCTCCTACCAGAAGACACCATGGCCAGCTCCTCCTCCCCAAGCCCCACCCACTCACCCCCACCCTCTTTAGCCCCTCCCACCTCCTTCTCCAAGCCACCCTGGGGCCTCCTGGCCACTTTGTCACTCTCAGGGGTCCCCACCCCTCCCCAACCCCACCCTCCCAAGCCCCTCCCACCCAGCCCCACCCTCCCTCCCACACCCCTCCCACCCAACCCCACCCTCCCACGCCCCTCCCACCCCCTTTAGCCCTTCCCTCCCCCTTTAGCCCCACCCACCCTTCTTAAAGCCGCCCGCTGCCTCCCGCCTACCTCAACGCTCTCCGGGGCGGCGCTCCCCAACCCCACCCAGCCCCACCCTCCCTCCCACGCCCCTCCCACCCAACCCCACCCCCTTTAGCCCCTCCCACCCCCTTTAGCCCCTCCCACCTGCCCTTCTTAAAGCCGCCTGCTGCCTCCCGCCTACCTCAACACTCTCCGTGCCAGCGCTCCCCAACCCCACCCAGCCCCACCTTCCCTCCCACGCCCCTCCCACCCAACCCCACCCCCTTTAGCCCCTCCCACCCACCCTTCTTAAAGCCGCCCGCTGCCTCCCGCCTACCTCGACGCTCTCCGGGGCGGCGCTCCCCAACCCCCCCCCCTCCCTCCCCCGCCCCTCCCGCCCAGCCCCGCCCTCCCAAGCCCCACCCACCTCCTTCTCAAAGATGGCCTGGTGCCTCCTGGCCAGCTTGTCGGCCTCGGCGGCGGCGGCCAGGCGCTGGCCCTCCAGCTCGCGGTCGAGGCGGAGCTGGTGGTCGGCCAGCTCGGCGCGGAGCCGGTTCTCCAAACCCAGGAGCTGCTTCTGGTGCTGCCGGCGCATCCGCTGGTAACCGCTGAGCTGCTCCCGCAGCGCCGCCTCCCGCTCCCGCGCCCGCTGCTGCCGCGTCACCAGCGAAGCCGTCCGGATGGTGGAGAAGTGGTGGGGGAGGGGGCGGGGGGAAGGGCGGCGGCGGGGCGGGGGGGAGGGGGCGGCGGGGGAGGGGGGGGGAGGAGGGGAGGGGGGGAGGGGGAAGGGGGGGCGTCGTAGAGGCCGTCGGGAGGCTGGAAGACATCGGGGAACCGTCCTGAGGGGTGGGGGGGGGGGGTCTGCCGTTGTGGTGGGACCCCATCGGGACGTCCCCGACGTGGGGGGACCCCAAAGGGACTCTCCCATCGCGATGGGACCTCATCAGGACCCTCCCATCGCGATGGGACCTCCCCGTCATGGTGGGAGCCCACCAGGACGTCCCCATCATGGTGGGAACCACATCGATGTCTTTCTGTGGTGGTGGGACCCCATCGGGACGTCCCTGACGTGGGGGGACCCCATCGGGACCCTCCCATCACGATGGGATCTCCCCATCATGGTGGGACCCCATCAGGACCCTCCCGTTGCGATGGGGACGTCCCTGTCGTGGTGGGAGCCCAACGGGACGTCCCCGTCATGGTGGGAGCCCACCAAGACGTCCCCATTATGGTGGGAACCCCATCCATGTCTTTCTGTGGTGGTGGGACCCCATCGGGACCTCCCCGTCATGGTGGGACCCCAAAGGGACCCTCCCATCGCGATGGGACCTCATCAGGACCCTCCCGTCGCGATGGCACCTCCCCGTCATGGTGGGCGCCCACCAGGACGTCCCCATCATGGTGGGAACCCCATCGATGACTTTCTGTGGTGGTGGGACCCCATCGGGACGTCCCCGACGTGGGGGGACCCCAAAGGGAGCCTCCCATCGCGATGGGACCTCCCTGTCGTGGGGGGACCCCATCGGGACCCTCCCATCGCGATGAGACCTCCCCATCATGGTGGGAGCCCACCAGGACGTCCCCATCATGGTGGGAACCACATCGATATCTTTCTGTAGTGGTGGGGCCCCATCGGGACGTCCCTGTCGTGGTGGGGCCCCATCAGGACCTCGCCGTCGTGGTGGGACCCCATCAGGACCTCGCCGTCGCGGTGGTAACCCACAACGGGGCCTCCCCAGGGTGCTGGGCCACCTCAGGACCTCCCTACAGCGCTGGAACCCATCAGAACCCTTCTCTAGCGGTGGCCCCGCTCCTTAAAAGCTTCCTGCGGTGCTGGAACTACGCTAGAAGGTCCCAACGGTGACGCAACCGCCCCAGGACCTCCTCACAGCGGTGCGACCGCCCCAGAAGCCCGCTGGGGTGGTGGAACCACCTCTCGGAACCTTCTCATGGGGGCGGGAGAACCATCCAAAAGCCTCTACGATGGTGGACTCGCCCCTCACGACCTCCCTACGGTGGCGGAACCACCCCAAAAGCTCCCGATGGTGGTGGAACCACCTCTCAGATCCTTCCTGCGGTGGTAAAACCCGTTCAAAGCTCTCCAGATGGGGGATTCACACCTCGAGACCTCCCTATGGCGGCGGAACCACCCCAGAAGCTCTTTACGGCGGCGGAACCACCTCCAAGAGCCTTCTCGTGGTGGTAGAACCCTCCAAAGTCCTCTACGATGCTCGACTCGCACCTCAGAACCTCGCGACGGCGGTGGAACCGCTCCAAAAGCTCCCGACAGCGGTGGGACCACCTCTCGGAATCTTCTTGTGGTGGCAGAACCCATTCGAAACCCCCTACGACGGTGGACTCGCACCTCGGGACCTCCTGACGGTGGTGGAACCACCCCAAAAGCTTCCTACAGTGGCAAAACCTCCTCTCGGAACCTTCTCGTGGCGGTAAAAGCCATTTAAAACCCTCTACGACGGCGGGTTTGCGCCTCAGGACCTCCCTACGGTGGCGGAACCACCCCAAAAGCTCCTTATGGTGACGGAGCCACCTCTCGGAACCTTCTCGCGGTGGTAGAACCCACCCAAAACTCTCTACGATGGTGGATTCACGCTTCGAGACCTCCCGACGGTGGCGGAACCGCCCCAAAAGCCCCTGACAGCGGTGGGACCACCTCTCAGAGCCTTCGCGCGGCGGTAAAACCCATCGAAAGCTCTCTACGATGGTGGATTCCCACCGCAAGACCTCCCTATGCCGGTGGAGCCACCCCAGAACTTTTTTTTTTTTTTTTTTTTACGGTGGCGGAACCAGCTCCGAGAGCTTTCTTGCGGTGGCAGAACCCATCCGAAACGCTCTACGACGGCAGATTCGCAGCTCGGGACCTTCGCGCGGCGGCGGAAGCGCCTCCGAGAGCCTTTTTGCGGCGGCAGAACCCATCCAAAGCCCTCTACGATGGCGGACTCGCCCCTCGGGACCTCCCCGCGGTGGTGGAACCCATCGGAAGCCCTCCGATTCCGGAACCCGAGCCCGGCGTTGGCCCCACGTTCCCCCCCCGGTCCGTCCGCGCTCGCAACTCACAGGCAAGCGGTGGATGACGGAGCTGTTGGAGGTGACGGTGTGCTCCCCTTCCTGCATCATGGCCAACTCGGGACCTTCTTCTTCCTCCTCCTCTTCCTCTTCTTCCTCTTCCTCTTCCTCGGAAGGGTCGGCCAAGCTGTTGACGCTGCTGCTTTGGCTGGAGGCGCTGATGGACATGCTGGGCACCGAATGGCTGCTCTCCATGCTGCCCACCGTTCCCGCCCGCTGCAGGAAGGGCTCCGGCTCCTGAGGGAAGGGTGGGAGGGGACGGGGACGGACAACGGGGCGGGGGGGGACCTCAGGGAGGTGACACGCGGGACGAGAAGACCCCCCAGGTGGGACGAGGACGCGGGGACGGGGCACGGGGGGACGACAAGGACCTCGGGGAGGTGACAAGGGGACCCGGGTGGGAGAACGAGGACCTGGGGATGGACCGCGGGGGTCAACGGGATCTCAGAAGAGCAAGGACGTGGAAATGGAGCACGAGGGGACAACAGGGACCTCAGAGATGTCCCACGGGGGGGTCAACGGGACCCCAGGGGGACGGTGGGGACCTCAGAGAGGTGACAAGAGCAGCAAGGGGACCCCGGGGGGGGGGGGGGCCAAGGACACGGGGACGGACCACGAAGGTCAACGTCGGAGATGTCGCGTGGGGGGTCAACGAGACCACAGGAGGAACAAGGACGTGGAAACGGACCACGAGGGTCAACGGGACCTCAGAGGGGACAGCGCGGACCTTGGGGGGGTGACGCGGGGGGACAAGGGGACCCCAGGTGGGACGAGGACGCGGAGAGGGACCACGGAGGCCAACAAAGACCCCAGAAGGGACGGGACAGTCGTGAGAACGTGACGTTGGGTCAGACAAGACCCCGAAGGGACACCAAGGACCCCCAAGAAGGCGCCACGAGGGTGGAGAAGAGCCCGGGGGGCGACGGGGGACCACAGGGACGTGCCACCAGGGTAGCCACGACATCAAAGGGGACAATAAGGACCCCGGGGATGTCCCACGGCGGTGAAGACCCCAAAGAGGACAAGACGTTCCCGAGAACGTGCCACCAGGGTGACCAAGGCCCCAGAAGGTGACAGCGGGCCGCAGGGACGTGCCGCAGGGATGGAAAAGACCCCGAAGGGGACAATAAAGACACCAGGGAGGTCCCGTGGGGGCGGAGAAGACCCCAGGAGGTGACAGGGGGCCGTAGGGACACGCCACGATGGTGACGAAGACCCCAAAACCAACAAGAAGTTCACCAGAACGCGTCGCGAGAACGACCGAGAACCCAGGACGTGACGAGGAACGATAAGGACGCGCCACGGCAGCAGAAAAGATCCCAAAAGGGACGGGAAGGACCCCGGGGACGTCCCGCGGCGGCGAAGACCCCAAAGCGGACAAGAAGTTTCCCGAGAACGCGCCACCAGGGTGACCCAGAGCCCAGGGACCGACAGTGGGCCACAGGGGCGGAGAAGACCCCAAAAAGGACTGGAAGTTCACCAGAACGCGTCACGAGGGTGACCGAGACCCCGGCAGGCGACGGGGGGCCGTAGGGACGTGCCACGGGGGCGACCAAGACCCCAGGAGGTGACAGGGGGCCGCAAGGACGTGCCACGGGGCTGGAGAAGACCCCCCAAAAGCCCCGAAAGTTCCCAAGGACGCGCCACGACGGCGCCGGAGACCCCGGCGCCAACCAGAAGCTCAGGAGAGCGCGCCACGAGGGTGACCGAGACCCCAGGAGATGACGGCAGCGACGCCACGACGTGCCCAAGACCCCAGGGACGGGGAGGAGGAAACAGGAGGGACAAAGACCCCCCCCCCCTCCCCCCAGCCCCTTCCTCACCTCCTCCTCCTCGCCGGGATCGGGTCCCGGCCCGTTGGGGGCCTCCTGGAAGAGAATTTTCTTCATTTTCCGATACTGGAGATTGTCCAACTCCCTGACGGCGTCCTTGGTCCTTTGGATCAGGTCCAACACCACCCTCTGGGGACGCTCCCGCAGCAGGAACCGGTGCTGGGGGAGATGGGGGGGGGGGGGACACACGGACACAAAGGGGGACATTGGGGGGGTCCCCAAAGTTGGGGACCACCCCTGCCCCGCCCCCCGTCACGGGACCTTCGCGGTCCCCCCCCCCCTTAAAGTTCTACCTTGAGGAGAACGTCGGAGGTGGGACGGTCCGGGGGGATCTTCTGGAGACAGGAATCCACAAAATTCCGGAAATATTCTGACCTGGGAGTTTAAAAATGGGAGCGAGGGGATCTGGGGGGGGGGGGGGGGGACGGATGCAAGCACCCGAATATTTTTGGGTGGGTGGGTGGGGGCGCCTCACCAGTGGCTGGCTTGGAGAACGGGGGACTCGTTTTGCGCAATGTGGTATAAGGCACTCATCGCGTTCATGTTGAAGAGCGGCGGTTTTCTTTCTGCTGCGGGGCCAAGAATTTCGGGCTCAGAAACGTGGGGCAGCCCCACAGCGCCGCCCCCGCCCCCCCCCCACCCCCCCCCCCGCCGCGTCCTCACCCAACTCGATGCAGGTGATGCCCAACGACCAGACGTCGGCCTTGCCGTCGTACTGTCCCTCGTCCATGGCCAAAATCACCTCGGGCGCCATCCTGAAAAGCGGCGAGGGGCGGGGGTTAGGCCTCGCCGTGGGGCCGAGCCCCACAAGTGTTTTCCCCCCGCCGCCTGCCCCCCCCTCACCAATAGGGCGTCCCCACGAAGGAGTTGGCGGGGGCGACGATGGAGGCCGAGCCGAAGTCCCCCAGCTTCACCTGCCCCGGCTCCGTCAGCAGGATGTTGCCGGCTTTGACGTCTCTGCGGGGCGGAAAAGTGGGGGGGGGGGAAAATCAGTGGGGCAGAAACGGGGAGGATCAGTGGGGCAGAAACGGGGAGGATCAGTGGGGCAGAAACGGGGAGGATCAGTGGGGCAGAAACGGGGAGGATCAGTGGGACGATGGAGAAGAGATGGGATGTGGGGCGGATGTGGGGCAGCGTGACTGCCTGGTGCGCCGGGGGGCACACGAGGGACGGAGTTGAGGTTGGGGTGGGCTATGGGGCACGCCGTGGGGCAGACAAGCCCCAAGATGCGCTACGGGGCACGCCGTGGGGCAAACCCCAAAATGTGCTATGGGGCACGCCGTGGGGCAGACAAACCCCAAGATGCGCTACGGGGCACGCCGTGGGGCAGACAAGCCCCAAGATGCGCTACGGGGCACGCCGTGGGGCAGACAAACGCCAAAATGCGCTATGGGGCACGCCGTGGGGCAGACAAGCCCCAAGATGCGCTACGGGGCACGCCGTGGGGCAGACAAGCCCCAAGATGCGCTACGGGGCACGCCGTGGGGCAGACAAGCCCCAAGATGCGCTACGGGGCACGCCGTGGGGCAGACAAACGCCAAAATGCGCTATGGGGCACGCCGTGGGGCAGACAAGCCCCAAGATGCGCTACGGGGCACGCCGTGGGGCAGACAAGCCCCAAGATGCGCTACGGGGCACGCCGTGGGGCAGACAAACGCCAAAATGCGCTATGGGGCACGCCGTGGGGCAGACAAGCCCCAAGATGCGCTACGGGGCACGCCGTGGGGCAGACAAGCCCCAAGATGCGCTACGGGGCACGCCGTGGGGCAGACAAGCCCCAAGATGCGCTACGGGGCACGCCGTGGGGCAGACAAGCCCCAAGATGCGCTACGGGGCACGCCGTGGGGCAGACAAGCCCCAAGATGCGCTACGGGGCACGCCGTGGGGCAGACAAGCCCCAAGATGCGCTACGGGGCACGCCGTGGGGCAGACAAACCCCAAAATGCGCTACGGGGCACGCTGTGGGGCAGACAAACCCCAAGATGCGCTATGGGGCACGCCGTGGGGCAGACAAACCCCAAGATGCGCTACGGGGCACGCCGTGGGGCAGACAAACCCCAAAATGCGCTACGGGGCACGCCGTGGGGCAGACAAACCCCAAAATATGCTATGGGGCACGCCGTGGGGCAGACAAGCCCCAAGATGCGCTACGGGGCACGCCGTGGGGCAGACAAGCCCCAAGATGCGCTACGGGGCACGCCGTGGGGCAGACAAGCCCCAAGATGCGCTACGGGGCACGCCGTGGGGCACACAAGCCCCAAAATGCGCTACGGGGCACGCTGTGGGGCAGACAAACCCCAAGATGCGCTATGGGGCACGCCGTGGGGCAGACAAACCCCAAGATGCGCTACGGGGCACGCCGTGGGGCAGACAAACCCCAAAATGCGCTACGGGGCACGCCGTGGGGCAGACAAACCCCAAAATATGCTATGGGGCACGCCGTGGGGCAGACAAGCCCCAAGATGCGCTACGAGGCACGCCGTGGGGCAGACAAACCCCAAGATGCGCTACGGGGCACGCCGTGGGGCAAACCCCAAAATGTGCTATGGGGCACGCCGTGGGGCAGACAAACCCCAAGATGCGCTATGGGGCACGCCGTGGGGCAGACAAACCCCAAGATGCGCTACGGGGCACGCCGTGGGGCAGACAAACCCCAAGATGCGCTACGGGGCACGCTGTGGGGCAGACAAACCCCAAGATGCGCTATGGGGCACGCCGTGGGGCAGACAAACCCCAAGATGCGCTACGGGGCACGCCGTGGGGCAGACAAACCCCAAAATGCGCTACGGGGCACGCCGTGGGGCAGACAAACCCCAAAATATGCTATGGGGCACGCCGTGGGGCAGACAAGCCCCAAGATGCGCTACGAGGCACGCCGTGGGGCAGACAAACCCCAAGATGCGCTACGGGGCACGCCGTGGGGCAAACCCCAAAATGTGCTATGGGGCACGCCGTGGGGCAGACAAACCCCAAGATGCGCTATGGGGCACGCCGTGGGGCAGACAAACCCCAAGATGCGCTACGGGGCACGCCGTGGGGCAGACAAACCCCAAGATGCGCTACGGGGCACGCCGTGGGGCAGACAAACCCCAAGATGCGCTACGGGGCACGCCGTGGGGCAGACAAGCCCCAAGATGCGCTACGGGGCATGCCGTGGGGCAGACAAGCCCCAAGATGTGCTATGGGGCACGCCGTGGGGCAGACAAACCCCAAGATGTGCTACGGGGCATGCCGTGGGGCAGACAAACCCCAAAACGTGCTATGGGGCAGCCCAACCCCAAAGCAGACTACGGGGCAGCGTGACTGCGTGGCACGCCGTGGGGCACACACGAGGCCGACGGAGCCCGGCGCGCGCTGTGGGGCAGCCGTGGGGCAGCTATGGGGCAGCCGTGGGGCACGAACCTGTGGATCATGTTGTGGGCGTGGAGGTAAGCCAGGCCTTGCAGCGCCCCGTGGGTGATGGCCGCGATCTCCACCTCCTGCAGCGGTTTCTTGTGCACTGGGGGGGGGGGGGGATAGAAGGGGTGAGGGGGGGAGAATCCGTGGGGCGCCCCACGGCGCTGCCCCATAGCTCTGCCCCACGGCGGCGGGACTCACCTTCCAGCAGGTCGGAGGCCGAGCCCAAGCAGTACTCCATGGCCAGCTGCGTAGAGAAGCGTCAGCGCCTGCCCCACATCCACCCCCCCAAGTCCCGCTGCGGGGCAGCCCCCAGCCCCACGGCTTGCCCGTGGGGCGGCCCCTGCCCCACACGAGGCCCCCCCAAACCCGGCCGTGGGGTGGCCCCTGCCCCACACGAGGCCCTGCTTAGGCTCTCCCCCACCCAGAGCTGCCCCCAGAGCCCGGCTATGGGTCTCGTGCCCCCCAACCGCACCCTGACCCCCATCTATGGGGCCCAACGCTCTCCCTGCCCCACATCTATGGGTCCCGACGGCCCCCCCCAAACTCCACCTATGGGTCCCAAACCCCATCTATGGGTCCCAATGCTCCCCTGACGCCCACCCATGGGTCCCGACACCCCCCAAAAGTCCATCTGTGGGTCCCAAACCCTATCTGTGGGTCCGAACACCACCCTGCCCCACATCTGTGGACCCCAACGCTCTCCTGCCCCACACCTGTGGGTCCTAAAGCCTCCCCTGACCCCCACCTGTGGATCCCTTTACTCTCCAAACCCCACCTACGGGTCCAAACGCCACCTGTGGGTCCCAAAACACCCCCAAACCCCACCTCTGGACCTCTGGGGCCCCCCTGCCCCACATCTCTGGGTCCTGACACCCCCCTGCCCCACATCTCTGGGTCAGGCTCACCCAGGCGGTGTGTTCGCGCAGGTAACAGCCCTTGTACTCGATGGTGTTGGGGTGTCGCAGCTTCTGCAGGAACTTCACCTCCTTGATGATGTCCTGCCATTTCTACGGGGCAGAAATCGGGGGTGAGACGCGGCGCCCGAATATCTGGGTCCACCCCCCCCGCAACCTCCCGCCTCCTCACCTCGTTAGATTGTTTCCCGCTGTAAGACATCTTCTTAATTGCCACCACCTCGTTAGTGCGCATGTCGCGCGCCTGGAAGAGGGAAAACGGGGGGATGGATGCGTGGGGCAGGGGGAGGAGTTGGGGGGCACTTGGGGGGCAGTTAGGGGGCACTCACGAAATAAACGGCCCCGAAGCTGCCGTGGCCGATCTCTCGCAGGTCCCCGAAAAGTTTTTCGGGATCTTCTTTAAAAAAAAGTTCGGCCACTTCGGGATCCTTCAAGCTGCCGGCGCGAGCGTTGGAAGGCATGGCGGCGGCTGGGGGGGGGACCCATAGATTCCGTGGGGCTGAGCCGCGGGTGAGGCGGGTTCTGCCCCATAAGCGGCAAAGGGGGCTCGGGGTTCAGGCTCTGCCCCACAAGTGAGGCAAGCTCTGCCCCATAAGCTGCGGAAGGGGCTCGGGGTTCAGGCTCTGCCCCACAGGTCCCATAAGTGACTCGCGCTCTGCCCCATAAGTGATCCAGGGGTTCAGGCTCTGCCCCATAAGTGCCAGAGAGCAACCGGGATTCAGGCTCTGCCCCACAACTCCCACAAGCGAGCCAAGCTCTGCCCCATAAGTCCCGCTGCCCCGCAGGCGACCCAGGCTCTGCCCCACAAGTGGCCCAGGGGACTCAGGGATCCAGGCTCTGCCCCACAAGTGACCCAAGCTCTGCCCCATAAGTCCCACTGCCCCACAGTGGACGCAGGGGTCCAGGCTCTGCCCCATAAGTGCCAGAGGGGACCCAGGTCCTGCCCCACAAGTGACCCAGGGGACTCAGAGGTCTGGGCTCTGCCCCACAAGTAACTCAGGGCTCCAAGCGCTGCCCCACAAGTGCCACAGGGCTCCAAGATCTGCCCCACAAGCGACCCAGAACTCCCGGCTCTGCCCCACAAGCGACACTGCCCCACAAGTCACCCAAGGCTCCAAGCTCTGCCCCACGAGTGTCCCAGACCTCCAAGATCCACCCCACAAGTCCTGCTGCCCCACAAGTGACCCAAGGCTCCATGCTCTGCCCCACAAGTGTCCCAGAGCTCCAGGCCCTGCCCCACAAGTCCCCCAACGCTCCGAGCTCTGCCCCACAAGTGACCCAAGCCTCCAGGCTCTGCCCCCCCCAAACTCTTCCCCACACACCCCCCCGGCTCCCCCCCGCCCCACACTAAGGGGTCCAGCCCCTTCCCCGCTCCCCCCCCCCCCCCGCTCTCACCGGCGCCCCCTCAGCTCCAGCTCCGGTAGCGGCGGGCGGTGGGGGGGGGCCCAGCCCCCCTCGTCCCCCCCCCCCCGGGCGGCTCCAGCTCCGGGGGGGGGCTCCGTCCTCCCCCCAACTCCCTCCTTGAGGGAGGGGGAGGCTGGGGGCTACCCCAAAAAGCGGGATTTCACCCCAAAACGAAGGGTGAAGGCAAGGGGAGCTCTAGGGCTGGCTGAGGGGCCGGGGGAGGCGGGCGGCGGCCATGGGGGCCCCCGCTGGGCCTCACCGGCGGCGGGGCCGGGAAGGGAGGGAGGGAGGGAGAGGGGCGGGGAAATAAAAAAGAACTCCCACCCCCCCCGGGGGAGCCTCAGGGGGCCCCCCCGAGCCGTTAAATCGGCGCCATCCCCCGGGGAGAGGCCGCGGGGGGGGGGGTGAGGGCCCCCCCGGTCCCCGCCGCTGCCGCCGCCGCTTCCCTCAGCCGCCCCGGATCTAAGATGGCGCCGGGGGAGCGGAGCGGAAGTGGGAGGTTGAGGGAGGTGGGCGGGGCTAAGGAGGGGCGGGGGCCTTTGCGCATGCGCGGTGAGGGGAAAGGAAGGCGCGGCGGGAAGCGGGCGTGCCAGGAGTGGGGCGGGGATGGGGGAGCGCGCATGCGCGGCGTTGGGGGGCGGGACGGGGAGGGGAGGAGGGTCCAATCAGCGCGCGAGGCGGTGAAGGGGGCGGGGAGGAGGCGGGCGATTGGCTGGAACGCTGAGGAACGGCGGGGGGGGAGGGCGGGAGGAGGGAGGCGGAGCTCGGGAGGGGAGAGCGGGCGGTGATTGGACGGCGGCGCTGTTGCCGGGGCAGGATTGGGGCGGCGCATGCGCAGAGCGGGGAGGAGGGGGAAGGCGGGAAGCGGCTCCTGAGGGAGGAGGGAAGATGGCGGCGACGCCGGTGGAAGGGGGGGTCGGTGTGGGCCGAGGCGGCGGCGGAGAGGGAGAACGGAGGACGGAGGTGACGCAGTGATGTCACACGCCCCCTCCCATGACGTCATGGCTGGGTTAATCCGGGGGGGGGGCGCCGCCTGGGTAAACCCACCAGACCATCGAGGCGCGGTCCTCCGAGCGGCCAGAGCGGCGCCGCGGCGCGCACGTGACCGGCCGCCATTTTCCTCCCCGGGGTGTGTTGTGGGGGCCGCTGGGACGCGTAGTTCGCGCCGCCCCAGCGCAGAGCTGATTGGCTGGAGGGGGGGTGGAGGAGGAGGGGTTTCTGGAGGGTGTGGCGGCGGCGATTGGCCGGCGGGGCCTCCGTGGCAACGCCCCGTCCCGCCTCTCCCGGCCCTTAACGAGGAGGGAGCCGCGCATGCGCAGACGCGCGCCCTAGGTATGGGGCGGGGCCCGGGAGGTGGGGGCGGGGGCAGAAATCGGTGGGCGTGGCTACAAGCACCCGGGGTGTTTTAACGGGGTGCGGCAGAAAGGGGCGGGGCTAACGCTCTGTGGGCGTGGTTAGAGGGGGTGGGCGGGGCCAGTAAGGGTCGTGGTGCCGCACCTATAGAAATGGGGGGCACAAGGGGGCGGGGCAATGTACGGGGGCGTGGCCCTTCAAAGGGGTGTGGCCACACACGGGGGGCAGGGCTACAAGGCCGGGGTGGGGCCAAGCCTCTGTGGGCGGAGCCTGGGGGGTCACCCCACCCCCCAACTGCCCCCCCCAATGGGGTGAGATGGGGGGGTGTCCCGGGGGCGGGGCTTATGGGTGGGGGGGGTCCCATGAATTTGGGGGGGGGTCTCTGATTGATGGGGGGGTCCCTGGTTAATGGGAGAATCTCTAATTAATGGGGGGGCCTTGATTAATAGCGGGCTGCCTAATTGATAGAAGAGATCCTTGATTATTGGGGGGGTCTCTAATTAGTAGGAGGGGCCATGGATTTGGGGGTGTCCTAATTAATGGGGGGGTCCCTGATTGATGCGGGGGTCCCTGATTAATAGGTGGAGTCCTTGATTAATGGGGAGGGTCCCCCATGGATTGGGGGGGGTCCGATATGGGTGGGGGGGTCCCGGGGGGGGGTGGGCTGTGTTGGGGGGGGTGGCTCTGTGGGCGGAGCCTCCCCCTCCCCCCCGGCAGCGCTCGCCCCGCCCCCCCCCCCCCCCACCGCAGCGACAGGGACGGACCCGGCACCCACCAGCACCCACCGGTAGGAACCGACCCCCCCCGGGACCCCCCCAGCCCCACTATAACCCCCCCACTCCCAGTATAACCCCCCCACTCCCAGTATGGCACCAGTATGTCGTCCCCCCCCAGCCCCGGTACGAGCCTCTCGCAGTACGGTACCAGTAACGCCCCCCCCATTCCCAGTAACCCCCCCATCACCAGAAACCTCTCCCATCCCCAGTAAGACCCCCACCATCACCAGTAAGGCCCCCCCCATCCCCAGTACAGCACCAGTAACCCCCCCATCCCCAGTAACCCCTCCCATCCCCTGTAGGACCCCCACCATCCCTAGTAAGGCCCCCCCCACCCCCAGTACAGCACCAGTAACCCCCCCCATCCCCAGTAAGACCCCCCCCATCCCCAGTAAGGCCCCCCCCACCCCCAGTACAGCACCAGTAACCTCCCCTCATCCCCAGTAACCCCCCCCATCCCCAGTAAGGCCCCCCCCACCCCCAGTACAGCACCAGTAACCCCCCCCATCCCCAGTAAGACCCCCCCCATCCCCAGTAAGGCCCCCCCCCCCCAGTACAGCACCAGTAACCTCCCCTCATCCCCAGTAACCCCCCCATCCCCAGTAAGACCCCCCCCATCCCCACTAAGGCCCCCCCCACCCCCAGTACAGCACCAGTAACCTTCCCTCATCCCCAGTAACCTCTCCCATCCCCAGTAAGACCCCCCCCATCCCCAGTAAGGCCCCCCCCACCCCCAGTACAGCACCAGTAACCTCCCCTCATCCCCAGTAACCCCCCCCATCCCCAGTAAGACCCCCCCCATCCCCAGTAAGGCCCCCCCCACCCCCAGTACAGCACCAGTAACCTCCCCTCATCCCCAGTAACCCCCCCATCCCCAGTAAGACCCCCCCCATCCCCAGTAAGGCCCCCCCCATCCCCAGTACAGCACCAGTAACCCCCCCATCCCCAGTAACCCCCCCCATCCCCAGTAAGACCCCCCCCCATCCCCAGTAAGGCCCCCCCCCCCCAGTACAGCACCAGTAACCTCCCCTCATCCCCAGTAACCCCTCCCATCCCCAGTAAGGCCCCCCCCACCCCCAGTACAGCACCAGTAACCTCCCCTCATCCCCAGTAACCCCCCCCATCCCCAGTAAGACCCCCCCCCATCCCCAGTAAGGCCCCCCCCACCCCCAGTACAGCACCAGTAACCCCCCCCATCCCCAGTAAGACCCCCCCCATCCCCAGTAAGGCCCCCCCCAGCCCCAGTAGCCCTCCCTCCATCACCAGTACAGCTCCATTATGGCCCCCCCACCTTCCCCGTATGCTGCCCCCACCTCGATATGGCCCCCGTCCCCATTATGCTCCCCCCCCTTCCCCAGTACGGCACCAGTATGGCTCCCCCCATCCCCAGTATGCCCCCTCCATCCCCAGTATGGCACCAGTATGGCCCCCCCATCCCCAGTAGCCCCCCCCCTCGTCACCAGTACAGCTCCATTACGGGGGGGGGGGGTCGGGGTCGCTGATGGGACCCCCCCCCAGCAGGATCCGGCCATGGGGGGCCCCGCGCCCCCCCCCCGCCTCTTCTTCCTCCTCCTCCTCCTCCTCTTCCTCGCCGCGGCCCCCAGCTCAGGTACTGCTGGGGGGGGGCTCTGGGGGGGTCTTGGGGGGTTTGGGGGGTGCTGGGGGGGCCCTGGGGGGGGTTGGGGGTCTGGGGGGGGGTCTTGGGGGGGTTGGGGGGTCTGGGGGGGGTCCCTAGGAAGATCCTGCTTCTTTTGGGGGGGCCCTGGGGGGGTCTCGGGGGGGTTGGGGGTCTGGGGGGGTCCTGGGGGGGGGTCCCGGGGGGTTTGGGGGTCCTGGGGGCGTCCTGGGGGGGGTTGGGGGTCTGGGGGGGTCCCTGGGAAACTCCCAATTGCTTTGGGGGGGTTCTGGGGGGATCTCGGGGGGGTTGGGGGTTCTGGAGGGGTCCCGGGGGGGGGATTGGGGGGGCTTTTGGGGGGTCTGGGGGGGTTCCCTGGGAAGGTCCTGATTGTTTTGGGGGGTTCTGGGGGGGGTTGGGGGGGATTGGGGGTTCCGGGGGGGCCCTGGGGGGTTCTCTGCCCCCCATCCCCCCCTCTTTCTCCCCAGGGCTCCCCCTGACGGAGACCGACCCCCCCACCCCCCCGCTGCCCCCCCCCCCGAGGGTCCCCCCGAGCCCCCCCCGGCCCTCGAAGACCCCCCCACGGCCCCCCCCGGTGAGTAAAGGGGGCGGGGCTTGCCAAAAGGGGGTGGGGCTTGCAAAAAGGGGGGGGTCCTTGCATTGGGGGGGTGTCTCACTGTTCCCCCCCCAAACAGGGACCCCCACGGTGGAGCCTCCCCTGACCCCCCCAGATTTTGGGGTTCCCCCAACGGGGCCCCCCCCGCCCCCCTCCCCTCCCCCACCCCCCGGTGGGGGGGGGTCGGGGGTCTCGGGGACCCCCCCGGCCCCCCAAATCCTTGAGGAGGGGGGGGGCGAAGAGGAGGAGGAAGAGCAGACCAACAGCACCAGTAGCGAGGGTGAGGGGGGGGGGAACTGGGAGGGCGGGGGGGTCCCCGGGGGGGGGGTGAGGGGGTCAAAAAAGGGGGGGGGGAGATGGGGGGGGATTTGGGGGTCACCAAAGGGGGTTTGGGGGGTCCCAGGGGGATTTGGGGGGGGTCACTGGGGGCATATGGGGGGAACTGGGGGGGATATGGGGGGATTTGGGGGTCACTGGGGGGGATTTGGGGGGTTGGGGGGCATTCGGGGGGGTGCAGGAGGGTTGGGGGGCACTGAGGGGCTATGGGGGTCACTGGGGGGTCTATGGGGGGTCTATGGGGGTCACTGGGGGGGTGTAGGGGGATTTGGGGGTCCCTGGGGGGGACTTGGGGGGGTGGGGTCAGCAAGGGGGCCTAGGGGGTCACTGGGGGGGGCTGTGGGCGTCACTGGGGGGGGGTATGGGGGGATTTGGGGGTCCCTGGGGGGGGTTACGGGGTCTTTGGGGGTCCCCGAGCCCCCCCCCCGCGAGGTGGGTGTATGGGGGGGATTGGGGGGGGTCTCGGGGTGACCCCGCTCCCCCGCAGCCCCCTGCAACGTCACCCTGGGGGGTCCCGAGGGGTGGCTGGAGGCTCCCGGGGGGGTCCCGGGGGGGCCCGGGGGGCTGGATTGCACCTACAGCATCCGGGCGGACCCCGGCTTCGGCTTGGAGCTGCAGGTGGGACCCCATTTTTTTGGGGGGGGGGGGTGTCCGGGGGGGGTTTGGGGGTCCCATGGTGGGGGGTAAGAGGCGGGTTTTAGGGTGCTGGGGGGGGTGGGGGTCACAGGGGGGTTACGTGGGGGGAAAGAAGGGGATTTGGGGGGGTCCCAGGGGCCGTGAGGGGGGAAAGGGGAGGATTGGGGGGGGGCAGGGTGGGTTTGGGGGGTCTGGGGGCACGTGTGGGGGTCTCAGGGTAGGTTTGGGGGTCCCAAGGTGGTTTTGGGGGGGTCTCAGCCAGGTTTGGGGGCCTCAGGGTGGGTTTGGGGGATCCCAAGGTGGGTTTGGGGGGTCTCAGGGCAGGTTTGGGGGGTCTGGGGGCAGGTTTGGGGGGGTCCCAGAGTGGGTTTTGGGGGTCCCGGGCAGGTTTGGGGGTCTTGGGGTGGATTTAGGGTGTCCCAGGGTGGGTTTGGGGGTCCCACAGCAGGTTTGGGGGGGTCTCAGAGCGGGTTTGCAGGTCTCAGGGTGGGTTTTCGGGGTCCCAAAGTGGGTTTGGGGGTCTCAGGGCAGGTTTGGGTGTCCCAGGGTGGGTTTGGGGGTCTCACAGCAGGTTTGGGGGGGTCTCAGCCAGGTTTGGGGGTGTCAGGGTGGGTTTTGAGGGTCTCAGGGCAGGTTTGGGGGGTCTCAGGGCAGGTTTGGGGGGTCTCAGGGTGGGTTTGGGGGTCTTGGGGTGGGTTTGGGGGGTCCCAGGATGAGTTTTGGGGGTCTGGGGGCAGGTTTGGGGGGTCTCAGGGCAGGTTTGGGGGTCTCAGGGGTGTGTTTTGAGGGTCCCAGAGTGGATTTGGGGGTCTCAGGGTGGGATTTAGGGGTCTGGGGGCAGGTTTGGGGGGTCTCAGGGTGGGTTTGGGGGTCCCGGGGTGGGTTTGGGGGTCTCAGAGCAGGTTTGAGGGGGTCCTGGGGTGGCTTTGGGGGTCTTGGGGTGGGTTTGGGGGTCCCAGAGCATGTTTGGGAGTCCCAGCGTGGGTTTGGGTGGTCTGGGGGCAGGTTTTGGGGTTCCCAGGGTGGGTTTGGGGGTCCCAGGGTGGCTTTGGGGGTCCCGGGGTGAGTTTGGGTGGTCTGGGGGCAGGTTTTGGGGGTCCCGGGGTGGGTTTGGGGGTCCTGAGGTGAGTTTGGGTGGTCTGGGGGCAGGTTTTGGGGTTCCCGGGGTGGGCTTTGGGGGTCCCAGGGTGGCTTTGGGGGTCCCGGGGTGAGTTTGGGTGGTCTGGGGGCAGGTTTTGGGGTTCCCGGGGTGGGTTTTGGTGGTCTGGGGGCAGGTTTTGGGGGTCCTGGGGTGGGTTTTGGGGGTCCCAGGGTGGCTTTGGGGGCCCCAGGTGAGTTTGGGTGGTCTGGGGGCAGGTTTTGGGGGTCCCGGGGTGGGTTTTGGGGTTCCCGGGGTGGCTTTGGGGGTCCCGGGGTTGGTTTTGGGGGTCCCGTGGTTGAAGACGGGGGTGCAGTGGCACCTTGGAATTCGGGGGGGGGGGGGGGGTGTCTGTGACGCTCCGTCCCCCGCAGGTGACGCAGCTGAACCTGTCGGCGGGGGAAGCGCTGACGGTGGAGGGGTGGGGGTCCGCGGGGGCCCCCCCCGAGGCCGGAGGCTCCCCCCTGGCTCCCGGCCAGCTCCTGCGCAGCCCCTCCGGCCGACTCCTGCTCCGCTTCCGCAGCCCCCGGCCCGCCGCCCCCGGCGCCTTCCGCCTGCGCTACCGGGGTCAGTGTGTGCGCCCCCCCCAGACCCCCCCTTAAACACGCGCCGCGCCTTTAAGAGCCACCTGCGCTCATTTAAGGTGCTTTGTGCCTTTAAGAGCCCCTTAAACCAGCACTGCGCCTTTAAGAGCCCCCCTAAACGTGTATATGTTTCAGACGCCCCTTAAACGTGCACTGTGCCTTTAAGAGCCCCTTAAACCGGCGCTGCGCCTTTAAGAGCCGCCTGCGCTCATTAAAGGCGCGCTGTGCCTTTAAGAGCCCCTTAAACGGGCGCTGCGCCTTTAAGAGCCACCTGCGCTCGTTGAAGGTGCTCTGTGCCTTTAAGAGCCCCTTAAACCCGCGCTGCGCCTTTAAGAGCCACCTGCGTTCATTTAAGGTGCTCTGTGCCTTTAAGAGCCCCTTAAACCAGCGCTGCGCCTTTAAGAGCCGCCTGCGCTCATTAAAGGCGCGCTGTGCCTTTAAGAGCCCCTTAAATGTGCGCTGCGCCTTTAAGAGCCCCCCAAACGCGTATATGTTTCAGACGCCCCTTAAACGTGCACTGTGCCTTTAAGAGCCCCTTAAACGGGCGCTGCGCCTTTAAGAGCCACCTGCGCTCGTTGAAGGTGCTCTGTGCCTTTAAGAGCCCCTTAAACCCGCGCTGCGCCTTTAAGAGCCACCTGCGTTCATTTAAGGTGCTCTGTGCCTTTAAGAGCCCCTTAAACCAGCGCTGCGCCTTTAAGAGCCGCCTGCGCTCATTAAAGGCGCGCTGTGCCTTTAAGAGCCCCTTAAATGTGCGCTGCGCCTTTAAGAGCCCCCCAAACGCGTATATGTTTCAGACGCCCCTTAAATGTGCACTGTGCCTTTAAGAGCCCCTTAAACGGGCGCTGCGCCTTTAAGAGCCACCTGCGCTCGTTGAAGGTGCTCTGTGCCTTTAAGAGCCCCTTAAACGGGCGCTGCGCCTTTAAGAGCCACCTGCGCTCGTTGAAGGTGCTCTGTGCCTTTAAGAGCCCCTTAAACGGGCGCTGCGCCTTTAAGAGCCACCTGCGCTCATTGAAGGTGCTCTGTGCCTTTAAGAGCCCCTTAAACTGGTGCTGCGCCTTTAAGAGCTGCCTGCGCTCATTAAAGGCGCGCTGTGCCTTTAAGAGCCCCTTAAACCGGCGCCGCGCCTTTAAGAGCCACCTGCACTCATTTAAGGTGCTCTGTGCCTTTAAGAGCCCCTTAAACGGGCGCTGCGCCTTTAAGAGCCACCTGCGCTCGTTGAAGGTGCTCTGTGCCTTTAAGAGCCCCTTAAACCGGCGCTGCGCCTTTAAGAGCCGCCTGCGTTCATTAAAGGCGCGCTGTGCCTTTAAGAGCCCCTTAAATGGGCGCTGCGCCTTTAAGAGCCCCCCTAAACGCGTATATGTTTCAGACGCCCCTTAAATGTGCACTGTGCCTTTAAGAGCCCCTTAAACGGGCGCTGCGCCTTTAAGAGCCACCTGCGCTCGTTGAAGGTGCTCTGTGCCTTTAAGAGCCCCTTAAACCGGCGCTGCGCCTCTAAGAGCCCCTTAAATGTGCGCTGCGCCTTTAAGAGCCCCCTTAAACGCATGTATGCTTCAGACGCCCCTTAAATGTGTATTGTGCCTTTAAGAGCTGCCTTAAATGCATTCTCTGCCTTTAAGACTGATCTTAAATGTGCACTGTACCTTTAAGAATTCCCTTAAACGCACATTATGTCTCTAACGCCCCCCTTAAAGGTGCGCTGTGCCTTTAAGAGCTTCTTTAAATGCAGACTGTGCCTTTAAGACCTGCTTAAATGAGGCACTGTGGCTTTAAGAGCCCCCTTAAACACACACTATGTCTTTAAGACCCCCTTAAACACGCAGTGTGCCTTTAAGACCCCCCCTTAAATGCGCACTGTGCCTTTAAGACCCCTCTAAGTGCCCATTTAAGGTGTACTGTGCCTTTAAGAGTCTCCTTAAATGCTCATTATGTCTGTAAGACCCCCCCTTAAATGTGCACTGTGCCTTTAAGGCTCCCTTAAACACACACTGTGCCTTTAAGAGCCCACTTAAATGCGCACTGTGCCTTTAAGACCCCCAAATGCGCACTGTGCCTTTAAGAGCCCCCTTAAAGGTACATTATGTCTTTAAGACCCCCTTAAATGCCCATTTAAGGTGCGCTGTGCCTTTAAGACCCCCCATAACCCCCCCAAAATCCCCCCACCCCCCCCTTTGGAGGGCGCCTGTCCCTTTAAGACCCCTCCCCCTCCCCCCCTCCCCCCCCCCGCAGGGTTTTGGCCGGGCTGCCCCTCCCCCCGCGCCTCCACCTGCCGCCCCGCCTTCCTCCCGCCCCGCCCCCGCGCCACGCCCTGCCTCGACCACGCCCGCCCCGCCTGCCGCGGTGAGGGGGCGGGGTCTGGAGGGGCGGGGTCTGACGGTGCGGGTGTGGCTTAAAGGGGCGCGGCTTAAAGGGGTGGGGTCCGAGGGGGTGGGGTCGGGGGGGCCTCCCCTAAGGTGCGCACAGAGAGGGGGTGGGAAAGGGGGCGTGGTTTAAGGGGAAGGGGCGTGGCTCGGGGGCGTAGCCTCGAAGGGTGGAGCTCGGGGGCGGGCTCCCGGGTGGGTTTGCGAAGGTGGGCGGGGCTTGAGATGGGGCGGGGCTTGTGGGCAGGGAGGGCGGGGTGGTGAAGGGGGGCGGGTTTTTTGCAGAAAGGGGCGGAGCTTAGATGGGGCTGCCAAAGGGGAGGGGCTTGCCGGAGGGTTTTTTTGCATGGAGGGGGCGGGGTTTCTGCGAGGGGTGGGACTTCCAGAAGGGGGCGGGGCTTACCTAGGGGCCCGTGTCTCTGTTGGGGTTCCCTGGCGGGAGGGGGGTGGTCCCGGGGGGGGCGTGGCAGGCACGGGGGCGTGGCTTGTGGGGGCGTGGCTTATGGGCGTGGCCTTTCCCGAGGGGGCGTGGCTTTCCTGCAGGGCTATACATTTACGTGGGGGGGTGCTGGGGTTCCATAGTGGGGGGGGTGCCCCAAGGGGGTGGGGTCGACACGGGGGGGCGTGGCTCAAAGGGGCGTGGCAGGGCGTGGCTCAAAGGGGCGTGGCTTCCCAGAAGGGGCGTGGTTTTCCTACAGGACCATACCTTTACATGGGGGGGTACTGGGGTTCTGTGGTTGGGGGGGTCCCTAAATTGGAAGGGGGGTGTCAACATGGGGGGGCGTGTCTCACGGTGGCATGGGCGTGTCCCTCCGCGGAGGGGGCGTGTCTGACACCCCCCCCACCCCCCCCAGCGGGCTGCGGGGGTTGGGTGCTGAACGCCACGAGGGGCCGCTTAGAAACCCCCGACCCCCCCGGGGGGGGGAACGGGAGCTGCCGGTGGTTTTTGGAGGCCCCCCCCGGGCACCGCCTGCACCTCACCTTCGACCGCCTGGCGCTGGACGAGGACGCCGACCGGTAACGGGGGGGGGGGCAACGGGGCGGGGGGGGGGGGGGGCTGGGGGTTCCCCCCCCCCCCCCCTTACCGCCTCCCGATTCCCTCCTTTCCCAGGCTTTCTATCCGGGGGGGGCCGGATTCCCGGTCGCCCCTCCTCTTCGATTCGGACCTGGACGACGTCCCGCGGGGGGGGGTCCTCAGCCCCGCTCGCACCCTCCTGCTGGAGCTGCTCTCCGAGGGGCCGCGGCAGGGACCCCCCCTCCTGGGGCTGCGCTACGATGGTGAGACATCCCCCCCCCCAAATCAACCCGGTTTCCCCCCCAAAATCACCCCTTTTAACCCCCCATCACCCCATTTTCCCCCAAATCCCCCCATTTTCACCCCCAAATCATCCTTTCTTAGCTCAAAATCACGCCATTTCCCCGCAAATCACCCCTTCATAACCCCAAATCCCCCCATTTTCACCCCCAAATCATCCTTTCTTAGCTCAAAATCACGCCATTTTCCCCCAAATCACCCCTTCATAACCCCAAATCACCCCATTTCCCCCAAATCACCCCATTTACCCCCCAAATCATCCTTTCTTAACTCAAAATCATGCCATTTCCCCCCAATCACCCCATTTTCACCACAAAATCACCCCTTCTTAACCCCAAATCACCCCATTTTCCCCCCAAATCCCCCTTTCTTAATGCAAAATCCCCCCATTTTCCCCCAAATCACCCCGTTTTCCCCCAAATCCCCCTTCTTAACCCCAAATCCCCCAGTTTTCCCCCAAAGTCACCATTTTTAAACCCCAAATGACCCATTTGTCCACAGTCATCCTTTTTTGGCTCAAAATCACTCATTCTAAACCCCGAATCGCTCTTTTCAAACCCCAAATCACCCCTTTTCCCCCCAATCACCCCATTTTCCCCCAATCACCCCATTTTCCCCCAAATCCCCCTATTTTCACCCCCAAATCATCCTTTCTTAGCTCAAAATCACGCCATTTCCCCCCAAATCACCCCTTTTTACCCCAAATCGCCCCATTTTTCCCCAAAATCACCCCTTCATAACCCCAAATCACCCCATTTCCCCCAAATCACCCCATTTTCCCCTAAAATCACCCCTTTTAACCTGAAATCACCCCATTTTCCCCCCAAATCATCCTTTCTTAACCCCAAATCACCCCATTTTCCCCCAAATCCCCCCTCTTAACCCCAAATCACCCCATTTTCCCCCAAAATCACCATTTTTAAACCCCAGATGACCCATTTGCCCAGTCACCCTTTTTTGACTCAAAATCACTCTTCCTAAACCCCAAATCACTCTTTTTAAAGGCCAAATCACCCATTTTCCCCCAAATCACCCCTTTTAACTCCCAATCACCCCATTTCTCCCCCAAAATCACTCTTTCTTAACCCAAATTCACCCCATTTCCCCAAATCACCTGTTTTTTAACCCCAATCACCCTTTTTTAACCCCAACTCCCCCCTTTTCCCCCAACTCCCCCCTTTTCCCCCGAATCCCCATTTTTCCCAAAATCCCCCATTTCCCCCCAAATCCCCATTTCCCCCCAAATCCCCATTTCCCCCAACTCCCCCCTTTTCCCCCAAATCCCCATTTTTCCCAAAATCCCCATTTCCCCCCAAATCCCCATTTCCCCCAACTCCCCCCTTTCCCCCAAATCCCCATTTTTCCCCAAATCCCCCATTTCCCCCCAAATCCCCATTTCCCCCAACTCCCCCCTTTTCCCCCAAATCCCCATTTTTCCCAAAATCCCCATTTCCCCCCAACTCCCCCCTTTTCCCCCAAATCCCCATTTTTCCCAAAATCCCCATTTCCCCCCAAATCCCCCCTTTTCCCCCAAATCCCCATTTTTCCCAAAATCCCCATTTCCCCCCAAATCCCCATTTCCCCCAACTCCCCCCTTTTCCCCCAAATCCCCCCTTTTCCCCCAAATCCCCATTTTTCCCCAAATCCCCCGTTTCCCCCAAATCCCCATTTCCCCCAACTCCCCCTTTCCCCCAAATCCCCATTTTTCCCCAAATCCCCATTTCCCCCAACTCCCCCCTTTTCCCCCGAATCCCCATTTTTCCCAAAATCCCCATTTCCCCCCAAATCCCCATTTCCCCCAACTCCCCCCATTTCCCCCAACTCCCCCCTTTTCCCCCAAATCCCCATTTTTCCCCAAATCCCCCATTTCTCCCAAATCCCCATTTTTCCCAAAATCCCCATTTCCCCCCAAATCGCCATTTCCCCCAACTCCCCCCTTTTCCCCCAAATCCCCATTTCCCCCAACTCCCCCCTTTTCCCCCAACTCCCCCCTTTTCCCCCAAATCCCCATTTTTCCCAAAATCCCCATTTCCCCCCAAATCCCCATTTCCCCCAACTCCCCCCTTTTCCCCCAACTCCCCCCTTTTTCCCCAAATCCCCATTTTTCCCCAAATCCCCCATTTCTCCCAAATCCCCATTTTTCCCAAAATCCCCATTTCCCCCCAAATCGCCATTTCCCCCAACTCCCCCCTTTTCCCCCAAATCCCCATTTCCCCCAACTCCCCCCTTTTCCCCCAACTCCCCCCTTTTCCCCCAAATCCCCATTTTTCCCAAAATCCCCATTTCCCCCCAAATCGCCATTTCCCCCAACTCCCCCCTTTTCCCCCAAATCCCCATTTCCCCCAACTCCCCCCTTTTCCCCCAACTCCCCCCTTTTCCCCCGAATCCCCATTTTTCCCAAAATCCCCATTTCCCCCCAAATCGCCATTTCCCCCAACTCCCCCCTTTTCCCCCAAATCCCCATTTCCCCCAACTCCCCCCTTTTCCCCCAACTCCCCCCTTTTCCCCCAAATCCCCATTTTTCCCAAAATCCCCATTTCCCCCCAAATCGCCATTTCCCCCAACTCCCCCCTTTTCCCCCAAATCCCCATTTCCCCCAACTCCCCCCTTTTCCCCCAACTCCCCCCTTTTCCCCCGAATCCCCATTTTTCCCAAAATCCCCATTTCCCCCCAAATCGCCATTTCCCCCAACTCCCCCCTTTTCCCCCAAATCCCCATTTCCCCCAACTCCCCCCTTTTCCCCCAACTCCCCCCTTTTCCCCCAAATCCCCATTTTTCCCAAAATCCCCATTTCCCCCCAAATCGCCATTTCCCCCAACTCCCCCCTTTTCCCCCAAATCCCCATTTCCCCCAACTCCCCCCTTTTCCCCCAACTCCCCCCTTTTCCCCCGAATCCCCATTTTTCCCAAAATCCCCATTTCCCCCCAAATCCCCATTTCCCCCAACTCCCCCCTTTTCCCCCAACTCCCCCTTTCCCCCAAATCCCCATTTTTCCCCAAATCCCCCCTTTCCCCCCCAATCCCCCCTTCCCCCCCCCCAATAACCCCCTTTCCTCCCTCCCTTCCTTCCTTCCTCCCCCCCAGCCTTCCCGGCGGGGGGGTGCCCCCCCCCCCGGCTGCCCCACGGGGGGGTCCGCAGCACCGACCCCCGCTTCTCGCCCGGGACCCTCGTCACCTTCTCCTGCCGCCCCGGCTACGCCCTGGGGGGGGGCCCCCCCGCCCTGCGCTGCCTCGGGCCCCCCCCGCCCCGCTGGAACGACACCCAGCCCCTCTGCAGAGGTACTTGGGGGGGGGGGGGGGGCACCCCGGGGACCCCCACCCACCCCCGCCTACCTTGCGGACCCCCGTCACCCCCCCGCCAGCCTCAGAGACCCCCCCAAACACCCCAGGGACCCCCCCCGAAAACCCCAGGGACCCCCCCAAACACCCCAGGGACCCCCTCCCCACCCAAAACACCCCAGGGACCCCCCCCAAAACCCCAGGGACCCCCCCAAACACCCCAGGGACCCCCTCCCCTCCCAAAACACCCCATAAACCCCCCCCAAAACACCCCAGGGACCCCCCCCAAACACCCTAGGGACCCCCCCAAACACCCCAGAGACCCTCTCCCCACCCAAAACACCCCATAAACCCCCCCCAAAACACCCCAGGGACCCCCCCCAAAACCCCAGGGACCCCCCCAAACACCCCAGGGACCCCCTCCCCTCCCAAAACACCCCATAAACCCCCCCCAAAACCCCAGGGACCCCCCCAAACACCCCAGGGACCCCGTCCCCACCCAAAACACCCCAGGGACCCCCCCCCAAACACCCCAGGGACCCCCCCCAAACACCCTAGGGACCCCCCTGACACCCCAGAGACCCCCTCCCCACCCAAAACACCCCAGGGACCCCCCCCTGCACCCTGACCCCCTCCCAAGCACCCCAAGACCCCCCCCCCATCCTGGGGGAGTCCCCCCCCCCCCAAATTCCCCCCCTTACACCCTGGGGACCCCCCCCGAAACACCCCAGGGACCCCCCCCTGCACCCTGAGCCCCCCCAAAAACACCCCAAGACCCCCCCCATACCTTGACCCCCCCCCAGTGCCCCCCCCCACCCCGGGACCCCCCAATACCCCCAGTGCCCCCCCCAACTCCCCCCAATCCCCTTGAGCCCCCCCCCCCGACCACCCCATAGCCCCCTCTCCCCAAAACTCGGGGACCCCCCCTAAACTCGGGGACCCCCCCCAAAACTCGGGGACCCCCCCATACTGACCCCCCCCCTCCCAGCTCTATGTGGGGGGGAACTGGGGGAAGCCCCCGGGGTGCTGTTGCCCCCCCCGGCCCCCCCCGGCGCCCCCCCCCAGGGACAAGATTGTGTCTGGAGCATCCGCCTGCCCGAGGAGAGCCGGGTGCTGCTGCACCTCCAGAGGTGGGACCCCCCCCAAATTTACTTTTTCGGGGGGGGGGGCACCCCAAAATTTATTTTGGGGGGGGCACCCCAAAATTTGGGAGGGGGGGCTTTAAAGTGGGGGGGGAGCCCCAAAAGTTGGGGGGGGAGGGTGAAACACGGGGGGAGAAGGGGGAAAATTCTTGGGGGGGGGGATTGGAGGGGGGGCTAAAATGGGGGGGACACCCTAAAAGTAGGGGGGCACCTCAAAATTTGGGGGGGCACCCCAAAATTTGGGGGGACACCCTAAAATTTGGGGGGGTCCCTAAAGTGGGGGGGGAGCCCCAAAAGTGGGGGGGAGGGTGAAACACAGGGGGAGAAGGGGGAAAATTCTTGGGGGGGGGGATTGGAGGGGGGGCTAAAATGGGGGGGACACCCTAAAATTTTGGGGGGGGTCCCTAAAGTGGGGGGGGAGCCCCAAAAGTGGGGGGGGGGGTGAAAGGGGGGGAGGCAAAGTTCTTGGGGGGGGGATTGGAGGGGGAGTCTAAAATGGGGGGGGGAGGGACCCTAAAAAGTGGGGGGGGCCACCCTAAAACTTGGAGGGGGGGGAATTTGGGGGGACGCCAAATCGGGGGGGGACACACCCAAAATTGGGGGGGGGGGAACCCAAAATTGGGTGGGGGAACCCAAAAGCTGGGGGGGGGGGGGGGGGAACCCTCCAAATTCTAGGTGTAAATCCTGCGGGGGGGGGGTCCCAAAACCTGGGGGGGGTCCCCCAAAACCTGGGGGGGACCCCAAAACCTGGGGGGGACCCCAAAACCTGGGGGGGACCCCCCCAAAACCTGGGGGGGCCCCCCCAAATCCTGGATAAAGGGGGGTCACCCCCCAATCCAGCCGTCCCCTGCCGTTACGGGTGCCCCCCCCCTCCATCTTTGCCCCCCCCCCCCGATTTTGATGATGGGGGCTGGGGGGGGGCCCCCCCTAATGTTGGGGTGTCCCCCCCCCCCCAGGCTCTCGCTGCGCCCCGGCGACACCCTGACCCTCCTGGACGGGGAGGAGGTGACGGGACGGGTGCTGGGGGAATTTCGGGGGGGGGCGCGACCCCCCCTCACCCTCCTCAGCTCCGGGGGGGCCGTCACCCTCCGCTATCAGGTCGGGGGGGGGGACGCGGACCCCGAAAATGGGGCGGAGGCGCCGGCCCCCCCCCAAGAAAACGGCCGGGCCTTCCTCATCCGCTATGAGGGTATTTGGGGGGGGGGGAGTATGGGTGCTGGGGGGGGGCTATGGGTGCTGAGGGGGGGGGGCTGTGGGTGCTGGGGGGGGTATGGGGGGGCTATGGGGGGTTTTGGGGGGGTTATGGGGGGGTTATGGGTGCGGGGGGGCTATGGGGTGGGTATGGGTGCTGGGGGGGCTATGGGTGCCGGGGGGGGGGTATGGGGGGGCTATGAGGGGTTTTGGGGGGGTTTTGGGGGGGTTATGGGTGCGGGGGGGCTATGGGGTGGGTATGGGTGCTGGGGGGGGTATGGGGGGGCTATGGGGGGTTTTGGGGGGGTTATGGGGGGGTTATGGGTGCGGGGGGGCTATGGGGTGGGTATGGGTGCTGGGGGGGGCTATGGGTGCTGAGGGGGGGGGCTGTGGGTGCTGGGGGGGGTATGGGGGGGCTATGGGGGGGTTTGGGGGGGGTTTGGGGGGGTTATGGGTGTGGGGGGGCTATGGGGGGTTTTGGGGGGGTTTTGGGGGGGTTATGGGTGGGGGGGCTATGGAGTGGGTATGGGTGCTGGGGGGGCTATGGGGGGTTTTGGGGGGGTTATGGGGGGGTTATGGGTGCGGGGGGGCTATGGGGTGGGTATGGGTGCTGGGGGGGCTATGGGTGCCGGGGGGGGGGTATGGGGGGGCTATGAGGGGTTTTGGGGGGGTTTTGGGGGGGTTATGGGTGCGGGGGGGCTATGGGGTGGGTATGGGTGCTGGGGGGGTATGGGGGGGCTATGGGGGGTTTTGGGGGGGTTTTGGGTGCGGGGGGGCTATGGGGTGGGTATGGGTGCTGGGGGGGGCTGGGGGGGCTATGGGGGGTATGGGGGGGCCAGGGGTGCTATGGGGGTGCAATGGGGGAATAGGGGGGGGTCAGAGGGGATAGGGGCGCAATGGGGGGGTCTGGGGGGGCTCTGGGGGGGGTTATGGGGGGGGTTATGGGGGGCTATGGGTGCAATGGGGGGGTCTAGGGGTGCTCGGGGGGGGCTCTGGGGGGCCATGGGGGTGCAATGGGGGTCTATGGGTGCTCTGGGGGGCTGTGGGGGGGTTATGGGGGTCTCTGGGCGCTATGGGGGGGTCTAGGGGTGCCGTGGGGGGGTCTAGGGGTGTAATAGGGGTCTGTGGGTGCTAGGGAGGGGTCTAGGGGTGCAATGGGGGGGTCTGTGGGTGCTGGGGGGGGGCTCTGGGGGTGCAATGGGGGGGTCTGTGGGTGCAGGGGGGGTCTATGGGCACTATAAGGGGTCTGTGGGTGCCATGGGGGGTGTATGGGTGCTCTGGGGGGGTCTGTGGGTGCCATGGGGGGGTCTATGGGCACTATAAGGGGTCTGTGGGTGCTATGGGGGGTGTACGGGTGCTCTGGGGGGGGTCTGTGGGTGCTCTGGGGGGGGCCATGGGAACAGGGGGGGTCTATGGGCACTATAGGGGGTCTGTGGGTGCCATGGGGAGTGTATGGCTGCTCTGGGGGGGTCTGTGGGCACCATGGGGGGGTCTATGGGCACTATAGGCGGTCTGTGGGTGCCATGGGGGGTGTACGGGTGCTCTGGGGGGGTCTGTGGGAACAGGGGGAGTCTATGGGCACTATAGGGGGTCTGTGGGTGCTCTGGGGGGGTCTGTGGGTGCTCTAGGGGGGTCTGTGGGTGCTATGGGGGGGCCATGGGAGCACGGGGGGTCTATGGGCACTATAGGCGGTCTGTGGGTGCCATGGGGGGGCTCTGGGGGTGCAATGGGGGGGCCATGGGAGCAGGGGGGGTCTATGGGCACTATAGGCAGTCTGTGGGTACTATGGGGGGTGTACGGGTGCTCTGGGGGGGGTCTCTGGGGCCCTACGGCCGCTCTGGAGCCCCGCGGGGCTGCCCTATGGAACCGCAAGGCTGGCGGGGGGGGGGGGGGGGTGCGTGTCTGTGCATGGGGGTCCCACCATTCCCCTGAGTGTGACCCCCCCACCGTGTCCCCCCCCCCAACAGCGGTGCCGCGTAACGACACGTGCCCCGAGGTGCCGGGGGTCCCGTTCTCGCGGCGCTCGGCCTCTCGCCCCCTCCCGCTGCGCGGCACCGTCGTCACCTTCCAGTGCCGGCCCGGCTACCGGCTGCGGGGGTCCGACCTCCTCACCTGCCAGTGGGACCTCAGCTGGAGCGCGCCCCCCCCCGCCTGCCAGAGGGGTGAGGATTTTGGGGGGGACACACACGGACGGACAGGGGGTCCGAAGAACACCCACCCCCCCCCCCTTCCCTGCCCAGGCACCCTTAAAGCGCTCGACCCACCCGGAAAGGATTGGGGAGCAACACCCACCCACCCACCCACCCACCCCCCCATTGGTGGGCGGGCCCCCCCCGCTAATATACGGACCCCCCCTCGCTTATATACAGATCCCCCCCCAACTCTCCAAGACACCCCCCAGGACCCCCCCCAAACCCCCCTCCAGTTCCATGCAGCCCCCCAAAACCACAAGACACCCCCCCAAGACACCCCCAGGACCCCCAAACCCCCCTCCAGTTCCATGCAGCCCCCCAAAACCACAAGACACCCCCCCAAGACACCCCCAGGACCCCCAAACCCCCCTCCAGTTCCATGCAGCCCCCCCCAAAACCCCCCACACCCCCCCAGGACCCCCAAACCCCCCTGCAGTTCCATGCAGCCCCCCAAAACCCCAAGACACCCCCCGAAGACCCCCCCAGGACCCCCAACCCCCCTGCAGTTCCATGCAGCCCCCCAAAACCCCAAGACACCCCCCAAGACACCCCCAGGACCCCCAAACCCCCCTCCAGTTCCATGCAGCCCCCCCAAGAGCCCCCCAAAACCCCAAGACCCCCCCAGGACCCCCAAACCCCCCTGCAGTTCCATGCAGCCCCCCCCAAGAGCCCCCCAAAACCCCAAGACCCCCCCCCAGACCCCCCCAGGACCCCCAAACCCCCCTCCAGTTCCAAACAGCCCCCCCAAGAGCCCCCGAAAACCCCAAGACCCCCCCAGGACCCCCAAACCCCCCTCCAGTTCCATGCAGCCCCCCAAAACCCCAAGACACCCCCCCAAGACCCCCCCAGGACCCCCAAACCCCCCTGCAGTTCCATGCAGCCCCCCCAAGAGCCCCCGAAAACCCCAAGACCCCCCCAGGACCCCCAAACCCCCCTGCAGTTCCATGCAGCCCCCCCCAAGAGCCCCCCAAAACCCCAAGACCCCCCCCCAGACCCCCCCAGGACCCCCAACCCCCCCTCCAGTTCCAAACAGCCCCCCCAAGAGCCCCCAAAAACCCTCAGACCCCCCCAGGACCCCCAACCCCCCTCCAGTTCCATGCAGCCCCCCCAAGACCACCCAAAACCCCAAGACCCCCCCAGGACCCCCAAACCCCCCTGCAGTTCCATGCAGCCCCCCCCAAGAGCCCCCCAAAACCCCAAGACCCCCCCCAGACCCCCCCACGACCCCCAAACCCCCCTCCAGTTCCATGCAGCCCCCCCAAGAGCCCCCGAAAACCCCAAGACCCCCCCAGGACCCCCAAACCCCCCTCCAGTTCCATGCAGCCCCCCAAAACGACAAGACCCCCCCCCAAGACCCCCCCAGGACCCCCAAACCCCCCTGCAGTTCCATGCAGCCCCCCCCAAGAGCCCCCCAAAACCCCCCAGACCCCCCCAGGACCCCCCAAACCCTTCCCAGTTCGATGCAGCACCCCCCCAGACCCCCCCCAGGACCCCCCAAACCCTCCTCCAGTTCCATGCAGCCCTCCCAAGACCCCCCAAAACCCCCCAGACCCCCCCCAACCCCCCCCCAGGACCCCCCAAACCCCAAAGGGGGGGTCCGTCCCCACCCTGACCCCCCCCCCCCCAAAAAAAATTCTCAGTCCTGAGGTGCCCGGACCCGGGGGAGGTGAGCAACGGGCAACGCAACGTGGGGGACCCCCGATTCCCGGTGGGCAGCCGGGTGCGCTACTCCTGCAGGCAAGGCTTCCTATTGGAGGGGAGCCCCGCCCTCACCTGCCACGCCCGCCACGCCGGACCCCCCAAATGGAGCGACCGCCCCCCCAAATGTGTCCGTGAGTTGAGGAGTTCTGGGGTTCCGGAGGTCCCATCGCCTTGCTTTGGGGGTCCGGGTGGAGTTTTGGGGGTCCCAGGGTTGAGTTTTGAGGTTCTGGAGGTCCCACCACCATCTTTTGGGGTCCCAGGTTGGATTTTGGGGGTCCCAGGATGGAGTTATGGGGTTCCCAGGATGGAGTTATGGGGTTCCGGAGGTCCCATCGCCTTGGTTTGGGAGTCTGGGGTGGAGTTTTGGGGGTCCCGGGGTTGAGTTTTGAGGTTCTGGAGGTCCCACCACCATCTTTTGGGGTCCCAAGTTGGATTTTGGGGGTCCCAGGATGGAGTTTGGGGGTCCCAGGGTGGAGTTATGGGGTTCTGGAGGTCCCATCGCCTTGGTTTGGGGTCCCAGGGTTGAGTTTTGGGTTCCCAGGGTGGAGTTTTGAGGTTCTGGAGGTCCCACCACCATCTTTTGGGGTCCCAAGTTGGATTTTGGGGGTCCCAGGATGGAGTTTGGGGGTCCCAGGATGGAGTTATGGGGTTCTGGAGGTCCCATCGCCTTGCTTTGGGGGTCCGGGTGGAGTTTTGGGGGTCCCAGGGTTGAGTTTTGAGGTTCTGGAGGTCCCACCACCATCTTTTGGGGTCCCAAGTTGGATTTTGGGGGTCCCAGGATGGAGTTTGGGGGTCCCAGGATGGAGTTATGGGGTTCTGGAGGTCCCATCGCCTTGGTTTGGGGTCCCAGGGTTGAGTTTTGGGTTCCCAGGGTTGAGTTTTGAGGTTCTGGAGGTCCCACCACCATCTTTTCGGGTCCCAGGTTGGATTTTGGGGGTCCCAGGATGGAGTTTGGGGGTCCCAGGATGGAGTTATGGGGTTCTGGAGGTCCCATCGCCTTGGTTTGGGGTCCCAGGGTTGAGTTTTGGGTTCCCAGGGTTGAGTTTTGAGGTTCTGGAGGTCCCACCACCATCTTTTCGGGTCCCAGGTTGGATTTTGGGGGTCCCAGGATGGAGTTTGGGGGTCCCAGGATGGAGTTATGGGGTTCTGGAGGTCCCATCGCCTTGGTTTGGGAGTCTGGGGTGGAGTTTTGGGGGTCCCAGGGTTGAGTTTTGAGGTTCTGGAGGTCCCACCACCATCTTTTGGGGTCCCAAGTTGGATTTTGGGGGTCCCAGGATGGAGTTTGGGGGTCCCAGGATGGAGTTATGGAGTTCTGGAGGTCCCATCGCCTTGCTTTGGGGTCCCAGGGTTGAGTTTTGGGGTCCCAGGGTGGAACTTTGAGGTTCTGGAGGTCCCGCCATGTTTTAGGGTCCTGAGTTGGATTTTGGGGGTCCCAGGATGGCCTTTTGGGGTCCCAGGATGAAGTTATGGGGTTCCGGAGGTCCCATCGCCTTGGTTTGGGAGTCTGGGGTGGAGTTTTGGGGTCCCAAGGTGGAGTTTTGAGGTTCTGGAGGTCCCACCACCATGTTTTGGGGTCCCAGGGTTGAGTTTTGGGGTCCCAGGGTGGAGTTTTGAGGTTCTGGAGGTCCCACCACCATGTTTTGGGGTCCCAGGTTGGATTTTGGGGGTCCCAGGATGGAGTTTTGGGGTCCCAGGATGGAGTTATGGGGTTCCGGAGGTCCCATCGCCTTGGTTTGGGAGTCTGGGGTGGAGTTTTGGGGTCCCAAGGTGGAGTTTTGAGGTTCTGGAGGTCCCACCACCATGTTTTGTCGTCCCAGGTTGGATTTTGGGGGTCCCAGGATGGTGTTTTGGGGTCCCAGGATGGAGTTACGGGGTTCCGGAGGTCCCATCACCTTGGTTTGGGGTCCCGGGGTTGAGTTTTGGGGTCCCAAGGTGGAGTTTTGAGGTTCTGGAGGTCCCGCCATGTTTTAGGGTCCCGAGTTGGATTTTGGGGGTCCCAGGGCGGCCTTTTGGGGTCCCAGGATGAAGTTATGGGGTTCCGGAGGTCCCATCGCCTTGGTTTGGGAGTCTGGGGTGGAGTTTTGGGGTCCCAAGGTGGAATTTTGAGGTTCTGGAGGTCCCGCCATGTTTTAGGGTCCTGAGTTGGATTTTGGGGGTCCCAGGATGAAGTTATGGGGTTCCGGAGGTCCCATCGCCTTGGTTTGGGAGTCGGGTGGAGTTTTGGGGGTCCCGGGGTTGAGTTTTGAGGTTCTGGAGGTCCCACCACCATCTTTTGGAGGTCCCAGGTTGGATTTTGGGGGTCCCAGGATTGAGTTTGGGGGTCCCAGGATGGAGTTATGGGGTTCTGGAGGTCCCATCGCCTTGGTTTGGGAGTCTGGGGTGGAGTTTTGGGGTCCCAAGGTGGAGTTTTGAGGTTCTGGAGGTCCCACCACCATGTTTTGTCGTCCCAGGTTGGATTTTGGGGGTCCCAGGATGGAGTTTTGGGGGTCCCAGGGTGGAGTTATGGGGTTCCGGAGGACCCATCACCTTGCTTTGGGGGTCTGGGGTGGAGTTTTGGGGTCCCAAAGTGGAGTTTTGAGGTTCTGGAGGTCCCACCACCATCTTTTGGGGTCCCAAGTTGGATTTTGGGGGTCCCAGGATGGTGTTTTGGGGTCCCAGGATGGAGTTACGGGGTTCCGGAGGTCCCATCACCTTGGTTTGGGGTCCCGGGGTTTAGTTTTGGGGTCCCAGGGTGGAACTTTGAGGTTCTGGAGGTCCCGCCATGTTTTTGGGTCCCGAGTTGGATTTTGGGGGTCCCAGGGCGGCCTTTTGGGGTCCCGGGATGAAGTTATGGGGTTCCGGCGACCCCCCCCCCGCCTTTTGATCTCCCAAGGCGCAGTTTCGGTCTCCCAGGCTGGAGTTCTGACGTTCCTGGAGATCCCACCACCGTCTTTTGGCCTCCCCCGCCTCCCCCGGGGGGGGGGGGATCTTTCGGGGTCCCCCCGTCCCGTTTTGGGGGGGTCCCCTGAACCTCCCCCTCCCCCCAGTGAAGTACGAGCCCTGCCTGAACCCGGGCGTGCCGGCCAACGGCTACCAGACGCTCTACAAGCACCACTACCAGGCCGGCGAGTCCCTCCGCTTCTTCTGCTACGAAGGCTACGAGTTGCTGGGCGAGGTGACCATCACCTGCCTGCCCGGCCACCCCTCCCGCTGGACCAGCCAACCGCCTCTCTGCAAAGGTGAGGCCCCGCCCACTCCCGCCCCCCCGCCCCGGGGTCCTGGAAGGCGGCGTCGGGGCGGGTCGCGTCGACGTTGCGCCTCGGCGCCGTGGAGAACGTTGACGGGGGTCATCCTCGTCGTCGCGGGTGCTACGGGCGTTGCCGGAACTTCATCGGCATCGGCCGCGTTCTTCTTCGTCGGCGTCGTTTTCATCGGCGTCGTGTTCGTCATCATCGTCATCGTCATCAGGCACGTTGACGTTCTCCACCGTCATCGTCATCGTTATCGTAGACCACGTTGATGTTCTTCATCATCATCTTCTTCCCCATCGTGCCCACGTTGATGTTCTTCACCGTTCTCATCACGGACCAAGTCGATGGTCTTCATCGTCATCATCGTCATCATCAACCACATTGACGTTCTCCACCATCATCATCATCGTTATCGTAGACCACGTTGCTGTTCTTCATCATCATCTTCTTCCCCATCGCGCCCACGTTGATGTTCTTCACCGTTCTCATCACGGACCAAGTCGATGGTCTTCGCCATCATCATCGTCGTCATCATCATCGTCATCAACCATGTTGACATTCTTCACCATCATCATCCTCATCAATGTTCTTCATCATCGTCCTCTTCCTCATCATGGACCACGTTGATGTTCTTCACCATTCTCAACACGGACCGAGCCGATGGTCTTTGCCATCATCATCATCATCATCATCGTGGACCCAGGTGATGTTCTCCACCGCCATCTTCCTCCCCATCACGCGCCGCCTTGAGCTCCTCCATCACCGCCGGCAGCATCGCGGCCGACGTTGATGGTCGCCACCATCATCATCCTCGTCAACGTTCTTCATCGTCATCGTCATCGTCGTTGCCGTCATAATCATCGTCGTCATCATCGTTGTCATCGTCATCATCGTTGCCGTCGTAATCATGGTCATCATCATCGTTATCGTCATCGTCGTTGTCATCGTCATCGTTGTTGCCGTCATAATCATCGTTGTCATCATCGTCGTCATCGTCATCGTTGTCGTCATCATCATTGTCATCATAATCATCGTCATTGTCATCGTCATCGTCATCATCGTCATAGTCATCATCATCATCATCGTTGTCATCGTCATCGTCGTCGTCATCATCGTCATTGTTGTCATAATCATCGTCATCGTCGTCGTCGTCATCGTCATCGTCATCGTCGTCACCACGCCCCTCGTTGCCGTTCTCCACCCGCAGTGGCCGACCCCGAGTACCTGGACGAGCGACGGCTGGAGGGTGAGGGGGGCGGGGTTAGGGGCGGGGCCAGTGGGGGTTGGGGCGGGGCTTTGAGGGTTGGGGTGGGGCCATAGGGGTTTGGGGGTGTGGCCTTGGGGTTGGGGCAGGGCTTTGGGGTGTTGGGGCGGGGCCTTGGAGGGTTGGGGCGGGGCTTTGGGGCTTTGGGGCTTTGGGGGTGGGGCCACAGGGTTTTGGGGTTGGGGCGGGGCTTTGGGGGTTGGGGCGGGGCTTTGTGGTGTTGGGGGCGGGGTCATAGGGTTTTGGAGGTTGGGGCGGGGCCATAGGGGTTGGGGGCGGGGTTTTGGTGTATTGGGGTGGGGCTTTAGGGGTGGGGGCGGGGCTTTGGGATGTTGGGGTGGGGCCAGGGGGGGTGGGGCGGGGCTTGGGGGGTTGGGGCGGGGTCATAGGGTTTTGGAGGTTGGGGCAGGGCCATAGGGGTTGGGGGCGGGGTTTTGGTGTGTTGGGGTGGGGCTTTAGGGGTTGGGGCGGGGCTTTGGGATGTTGGGGTGGGGCCGGGGGGGTGGGGCGGGGCTTTGGGGGGTTGGGGCGGGGCCATAGGGGTTGGGGGCGGGACCGCGGGCGCCGTGGGCGTGGCCTCCCCTGATGTCACCCCCCCACCCGCCGCACCCCCGCCTTGCCGCTCCCTGATTGGTCGCTCAGTGACGCAGAGGGCGGACCCCAGCCGGCAGCTGGAGGGCGGTAGCATCGCCCTGGCCACGCTCCTCCCCCTTCTCCTTGTCCTCCTCCTGATTGGCGGCGTCTACGTCTATTATACCAAGTGAGCCAATCAGCGCGGAGGGACGGGGGGGGCGGGACGGCCCGTCTGAAAGCCGCGCATGCGCGGGGCTCCGCGGTCCCTTAAAGCGGCAACTGGGGGGGGGCACTGCTTCTTAAAGCGGCAACGCCGCGGGGTCCCGTCGCTTCTTAAAGCGGCAAGTGGGTGGGGGGACCACCTCTTAAAGCGGCAACTCCACGGGTCCTACCGCGTCTTAAAGCGGCGACAGCGTGGCCCCACCGCTCCTTAAAGCGGCACGGTGTTTTTTAAAGGGATCGCGCTGTAATTTCGGGCGGGGGGGTGTGTCTCAATCCCCCCCCCCCCCCCCGTCTCTGCCCCAGGTTTCAGGGCAAGTCCCTGTTCGGCTTCTCCTTCTCCAGCTCCCACAGCTACAGCCCCATCACGGTGGAGAGCGACTTCAACAACCCCCTCTACGAGGCCGGGGTGAGCGCCCGCAGACCCCCCCCCCAACCCCCCCAAGCCATGGTGAGGGTCTGACCCCCGTTCTGGGTGGTCTCACCCCCCTTTTGGGTGGTCTCACCCCCCCTTCTGGGTGGTCTGACCCCTCCTTCCCTCCCCCCCAGGACACCAGGGAATACGAAGTCTCCATCTGAAGCCCCCCCTGCCCCCTCTCCCCCCCCACCCAGGGGTTTGGGGCGGGGGCAGGACCCCAAAATTTTAGGGGGGGGAAGGGGGTAAGGCTGCCCCCCACACCACCCCGCAGACCCCCACCCGCTTCATTACGAGCTTCTCCCCACCCTGGCTAATTAATTTATTGATTTAAGCACTAATTTATTCCTCCTTTGTCGGAAGGGGCACACACGTCCCCTTTAAGGGAGACCCCGCCTCTTTCAGCAGAAGGGGCGGGGCCTCAGCTTGCCCCGCCCACCAAGGGGACACCACACCCCCTCCCCTTCCTCCTCCTCCTCAATTTTGGGTCCATTCGCTTTGATTTACGGAGCAATAAAAAAAAAAAAAAAAGGTCAATAAACGGGGGCCCCGTTGGTAAAAAAAAAAAAAACCACAACAGTCTCCGCCTTCTGCGCATGCGCCGGTCCGGAGGAGGGGGCGGGGCCTCGCGCAAACCCACGCCCACCCAGCGACGGGAGGGGGCGGAGCCTGCGCCTGGCTCCGCGCATGCGCGTTGGCGGCGGGAACTCCGGCTCCGCGCAGGCGCGTTGGGGGGGGGGTGTGCCACCGCGCATGCGCAGTAGCGCAGGGGCGAAAAAAAAAAAGGCGGGAAGTGGCAGAAAATGGCGGCCGGGACGTGAAGGGGCCCCGTTCTCGTTCCGCGCCGGTTCTGAGGCCGCCCGGGCCGGGTGAGTGCTGCGAGGGGGGGTGTGGGGAGGGCGCAGGGCCCCCACTCGTGTTCCCCGTGGCGGTTGTGGGGCTGGAGGGGGGGGGCGTGTGTGTTTTGGGGGGGGTTACCTGAGGTCTCAAAATGGCGGCGGCGGGGGTGTGAGGTTACCTCAGGCATCAAGATGGCGGCCCATGGTGGGGGGGGGGGGGGGCACCTCAGGGATTCAAATGGCGGCCACGGGGGTGGGAGGAGGAGGAGGATGGAGTTACCTCCTGGGGTTTGGCGGGATTGATACCAGAAAGCCGGTCGAAAAAACTCTCTGAGACTCGTTTTGGAGTTCTAGAAAGCAGGCATCCTTTATTGCAGCGGGGGATAGTTCCACCTGGCGTGCATACCACACCTTTAGCACAAACACGTTATATAGAATAACTAATTGCATATTAATGAGGCTGCTATACACATACATAAAAGTGATGGTCGTTGATTATCTTAGCACTGCCTACATCCGATCGTGGGCAATGAAGGATCCGTTTGAGTCGAAGGGCTGCTTTTGCGACCACCCACCCCCTTGAAGTTCTCGCTGGCTGTCCTCGAAGTCTTTATTCCCGTCCTCGTTCTTTGATCTCGAAGCTTAACGCAGCTTCAATCACATGGGGTCGGTTTCAGCATTGTTCTCATCCAGCGTACAGGAACGTCTAGTCCTAAGAGCAAAGAACGGCAAAACTTATGAATAATTACTAGTTAATCACTTGACTACGCTTTTGTAATTATCTCTCCGGTTACGGTTTGTTTGTTGTTTCAACCATAATGTTCATTTATCAAATCTCGCTTATACAGTCATCTAGCAGCAAACCAGTTTTCATAGAAGGTAGAAAATATTAAAACCTTAAACGTTTGAACAAACCACAGGAAATGTATGGCCGTATGCTATCAGTTTCCACTTTTCTGTTTCAGGCTGCTAATTCTTTTAGTAGTCTCACCTGAGTACAGATCGTGTCACAGCTCGTTTAAGACAGCTAAAACCGACACAGGTTGTAACAACGATGATAACAATCACAATTACATTTTGCGAAAGCCCGGCTAACCATCCGGTCAGAGAAAATCCAAAGTTAGGAAATATTTTCTTTAGCCAAAACCTTTCCACGTTTGATCTCAATTCCCTACCACTTTGAGCTATGTGTCTTATTCTGTGTATCCGATGGTTTAAATCGTCTGTCGCACTCGGTAGGTGGATACAGCGGGAATTATTTGAAAATCCAACGTACCCACGTACTCCGCGTTCTTTTAGCAGTAGTTAAGTCTAAAGCTAAGCGATTTTGCAAAGCCGTTTTACGAGTAGGCTGTACTTGCGCATTGAGTTCGTTTAGCCCAGTTTGAGTAGCATTAGCTAATGTTTCTACCTGGAGTGAAAGTTGGGGGAGAGTGATTTGATTTTGAAGAGTTGTTAACGGTGGTAAGCCTCAGGACTTTAAATGGTGGCCCTGTGGCCACCGGGATGGCCTCAAGGATGGAAATGGTGGCCACTGGGATGGCCTCAAGGATGGAAATGGCGGCCCTGTGGCCACCGGGATGGCCTCAAGGATGGAAATGGCGGCCCTGTGGCCACTGGGATGGCCTCAAGGATGGAAATGGCGGCCCTGTGGCCACTGGGATGGCCTCAAGGATGGAAATGGTGGCCCTGTGCCCACTGGGATGGCCTCAAGGATGGAAATGGTGGCCCTGTGGCCACTGGGATGGCCTCAAGGATGGAAATGGTGGCCCTGTGGCCACCGGGATGGCCTCAAGGATGGAAATGGTGGCCCTGTGGCCACTGGGATGGCCTCAAGGATGGAAATGGTGGCCCTGTGGCCACTGGGATGGCCTCAAGGATGGAAATGGCAGCCCTGTGGCCACTGGGATGGCCTCAAGGATGGAAATGGTGGCCACTGGGATGGCCTCAAGGATGGAAATGGCGGCCCTGTGGCCACTGGGATGGCCTCAAGGATGGAAATGGTGGCCCTGTGGCCACTGGGATGGCCTCAAGGATGGAAATGGCGGCCCCGCAGGCACTGGGATGGCCTCAAGGATGGAAATGGTGGCCCTGTGGCCACCGGGATCACCTCAGGGATGGAAATGGTTGCCCTGCGGGCAACAGGATCACCTCAGGCCTCAAAATGGTGGCCCCGCGGGCACTGGGATGGCCTCAAGGATGGAAATGGTGGCCCTGTGGCCACTGGGATGGCCTCAAGGATGGAAATGGTGGCCACTGGGATGGCCTCAGGGATGGAAATGGCAGCCCTGTGGCCACCGGGATGGCCTCAAGGATGGAAATGGTGGCCCTGTGGCCACTGGGATGGCCTCAAGGATGGAAATGGCAGCCCTGTGGCCACTGGGATGGCCTCAAGGATGGAAATGGTGGCCCTGTGGCCACTGGGATGGCCTCAAGGATGGAAATGGTGGCCCTGTGGCCACTGGGATGGCCTCAAGGATGGAAATGGTGGCCCTGTGGCCACTGGGATGGCCTCAAGGATGGAAATGGTGGCCACTGGGATGGCCTCAAGGATGGAAATGGCGGCCCTGTGGCCACCGGGATGGCCTCAAGGATGGAAATGGTGGCCCTGTGGCCACTGGGATGGCCTCAAGGATGGAAATGGTGGCCCTGTGGCCACCGGGATCACCTCAGGGATGGAAATGGCGGCCCTGTGGCCACCGGGATGGCCTCAGGGATGGAAATGGCGGCCCTGTGGCCACCGGGATGGCCTCAGGCCTGGCCCCCGCCCCAAGCAGATTTTGGGGTGAATCCTTTGCTTTTTTTTGGGGAAGCGTGTGATTTCCGGAGCCTCCCTCGAGCAGGCAGCCATGGAGTCGGCGAGCGAGGAAGCGGTGGAGGTGACGTCGGGGCTGCAATCCCTCGCCGTGGAGGACGCCGCGGAGCCGGCGCCGGCGTCGGAAGGGGAAAACCGAAGGGCGGAGGAAACGCCGGGGGTGGAGGAGGAAGAGGAGGAGGAAGAGGAGGAGGAAGAGGAAGATTGGGGGGTTCCCTGCAGCGACGAAGAAGGGGAACCCCCCGAGGGATGGCTGCCGCCTCCCGCCGACATCCGGCGTCTTTACGAATTAATCGCCGAAGCCGGCAGCCTCCCCCTCCGCCACGTCCCCCTCCCTCGCCGGGCGCCCACCCCCGAACCCGACAGCGAGGAAGAGCCTCGCTCCGCCGGGCAGCCCGAGAGCGAGGAAGAGGAGGAAGAGAAGTAAGGCTTGGGGGGGGGATTTAGGGGGTTTGGGGGGGGCATTAGGGTTTTGGGGGGGGGATAGGGGGGTTTTGGGGGGGATTAGGGTTTTTTGGAGGGGGTTGGGGGTTTTTTGGGGGGAGATTAGGGTTTTTTGGGGGGATTAGGGTTTTTTGGAGGGGGCATTAGGGGTTTTGGCGGGGGATAGGGTTTTGGGGGGCTAGGGGTGTTTTGGGGGGAGTAGGGTTTTTTGGAGGGGGATAGGGTTTTTTGGGGGGAGATTAGGGCTTTGGGGGGGTTAGGGCTGTTTTGGGGGGATTAGGGTTGTTTTGGGGGGATTAGGGTTTTTTGGGGGGATTAGGGTTTTTTGGAGGGGGCATTAGGGGTTTTGGCGGGGGATAGGGTTTTGGGGGGCTAGGGGTGTTTTGGGGGGGATTAGGGTTTTTGGGGGGTTAGGGCTGTTTTGGGGGGATTAGGGTTTTTTGGGGGGATTAGGGTTTTTTGGAGGGGGTTGGGGGTTTTTTGGGGGGAGATTAGGGCTTTGGGGGGGGTTAGGGCTGTTTTGGGGGGATTAGGGTTTTTTGGGGGGGGATTAGGGGTTTTGGCGGGGGGATAGGGTTTTTTGGGGGGGGATTAGGGTTTTTGGGGGGGTAGGGCTGTTCTGGGGGATTAGGGTTTTTTGGGGGGATTAGGGTTTTTTGGAGGGGGCATTAGGGGTTTTGGCGGGGGATAGGGTTTTGGGGGGCTAGGGGTGTTTTGGGGGGGATTAGGGTTTTTGGGGGGTTAGGGCTGTTTTGGGGGGATTAGGGTTTTTTGGGGGGATTAGGGTTTTTTGGGGGGGGATTAGGGGTTTTGGCGGGGGGATAGGGTTTTTTGGGGGGGGATTAGGGTTTTTGGGGGGTTAGGGCTGTTTTGGGGGGATTAGGGTTTTTTGGGGGGATTAGGGGTTTTGGTGGGGGGATAGGGTTTTTTGGGGGGGATTAGGGTTTTTGGGGGGGTAGGGCTGTTCTGGGGGATTAGGGTTTTTTGGGGGGATTAGGGTTTTTTGGAGGGGGCATTAGGGGTTTTGGCGGGGGGATAGGGTTTTGGGGGCTAGGGGTGTTTTGGGGGGGATTAGGGTTTTTTGGAGGGGGTTAGGGGTTTTTTGGGGGGAGATTAGGGCTTTGGGGGGGATTAGGGTTTTTTGGAGGGGGCATTAGGGGTTTTGGCGGGGGGATAGGGTTTTTTTGGGGGGGATTAGGGTTTTTGGGGGGTTAGGGCTGTTTTGGGGGGATTAGGGTTTTTTGGGGGGATTAGGGGTTTTGGTGGGGGGATAGGGTTTTTTGGGGGGGGATTAGGGTTTTTGGGGGGGTAGGGCTGTTCTGGGGGATTAGGGTTTTTTGGGGGGATTAGGGTTTTTTGGAGGGGGCATTAGGGGTTTTGGCGGGGGGATAGGGTTTTGGGAGGCTAGGGGTGTTTTGGGGGGGATTAGGGTTTTTTGGAGGGGGTTAGGGGTTTTTTGGGGGGAGATTAGGGTTTTTGGGGGGTTAGGGCTGTTTTGGGGGGATTAGGGTTGTTTTTGGGGGATTAGGGTTTTTTGGGGGGATTAGGGTTTTTTGGAGGGGGCATTAGGGGTTTTGGCGGGGGGATAGGGTTTTTGGGGGGGATTAGGGTTTTTGGGGGGTTAGGGGTTTTTTGGGGGGAGATTAGGGGTTTGGGGGGGTTAGGGCTGTTTTGGGGGATAAGGGTTTTTTGGAGGGAGCATTACGTTTTTTTTGGGGGGGATAGGGTTTTTTGGGGGGGTAGGGTTTTTTGGGGGGGTTAGGGCTGTTTTGGGGGATTAGGGTTTTTTGGAGGGGGCATTAGGGGTTTTGGCGGGGGGATTAGGGTTTTTGGGGGGGTAGGGCTGTTTTGGGGGGATTAGGGTTTTTGGGGGGGAATAGGGTTTTTTGGAGGGGGCATTAGAGGTTTTGGCAGGGGATAAGGGTGTTTTGGGGGGCATTAAGGTTTTTTGGAGGGGGCATTAGGGTTTTTGGGAGGGGGTTAGGGGTTTTTTGGGGGGAGATTAGGGTTTTTGAGGGGGGATAGGGGTTTTTGGGGGGGATTAGGGTTTTTGGGGGGAGATTAGGGTTTTTGAGGGGGGATAGGGTTTTTTTGGGGGGCATTAGGGGGTTTGGGGGAGGATCGGGGGTTTGGGGGGGTTAGGGGTTAAGGAGGGCGGTTTAGGGGTTGGGCGTTTAGGGAATAAGCGGGGGTTAGGGCTTTTTGGGGGGATTAGGGGTTTTGAGGGGGTTAGGGGGTTTAGGTTTTTTGGGGGGAGAGTAGGTTTTTTGGGGGGGATTAGGGGTTGGGGGGTTTAGGGAATAAGGGGGGGGTTAGGGGTTTTTTGGGGAGGTTAGAGGTTTTGGGGGGGATTAAGGGTTTGGGGGGTTAGGGAATAAGGGGGGGTTTAAGGAGGGGTTAGGGCAGGGGGGGCTTCGGGGTTAAGGGGGGGCTTAAAAGGTTAAAGGAAGCTTTAAGGGTTGGGGGCTTAGGGGTTAAGGGGGGGCTGAGGGATTGGGGGGGTTTAAGGGTTGAGGGGGGGCAGAGATCCCCCAAATTCAGGCCGATTTTAAGGATTTACTGCCCCCCCCCGCAGGCCACCCCTCCCCACCGAATTCGACTTCGACGATGAACCCGTCACCCCCAAAAGTTCCCTCATCGATCGCCGCCGAGCGCCGGGTAAGTGCTGCCCCCCCCCTTAACCCTCTTAATTGGGGGGGGGGGTACCCCAATATTAGGTAGTTTCCACACGTTCCCCCCCCCCCAAAAAAAATAATCCGGCAGGCCCCCCGACGCGAGGGCAGAAGCGGGAAGCTCGCCTGGATAAAGTTTTATCCGATATGAAACGTCACAAGAAATTAGAAGAACAAATCCTCCGGACGGGGAGGGATCTTTTTCAATTGGAGGGGGAGGACGCCCCCCCCCCAAAAAGACCCCCCGGTTTTTTCCTTCGTCAACGCAAGTATTGACCCCCCCCCCAAAAAAAAACCCCAAACCTGCAAAAAACCCACGTTGGAATGAATAGAGTTTAAATTTATTTATATTTTGGGGGGGGGGGGGGTCGTTAATCGCTTTCCCCGTCGGAGCTGATGACGCCCCGAAGGCGGGACCAGTCGACGGGAGGCGGGGGGGGGACCCCGATTTTTGGGGGGGGGGGCTCGGGGGGGTTCCAAACGTTCCGCCGCCGGAGTCGCCCTGAGGGAATAAAAAATGGTTTAAAATTGGGGAGAGGCGAGGCGTTTTGGGGTACGGGGAGGGGGTTGGGGACCCCCCCCGTGGGGGTTTTGGGGTACGGGGAGGGGGGGGGGTCTGGGGGGGGTTTTTTTGGGGGGGTGGGGGGGCGTTACCGGGGGTTTGGATGATGTTGGTGACGTCGAGCGCAGCCAGCTCGGCGGCTTCTTCCCGCCGGCGTTTCAGGCGGCGGCAGCGAGCCAGGGAGGGGGGGCCTTGGCGGGGGGGGGAGAGGGGTCAGAGGGCCCCCCCGGCACCCCCAAAAGAAACCCCTGCACCCCCAAAAGAAACCCCCCACCCCGAAAGAAACCCCCCCACCCCGAAAGAAACACCCGCGCCCCCACAATAACCCAGGGTGCCCCCAAAAGAAACGCCCAGAGCCAAAAATACGCCCCCCCCCCCCGTGCCCGCCAAATACCCCCCACCCCAAAATAACACCCCCCCACCCCTTGTAGCCCCCCCCAAATCCCCTCCCATACCCCCCATAGCCCCCCCAAATCCCACTTACACACCCCCTAGCCCCCCCAAATCCCTCCCATACCCCCTGTAGCCCCCCAAATCCCCCCTAGCCCCCCCAAATCCCCTCCCACACCCCCTGTAGCCCCCCAAAATCACTCCCATAGCCCCCTCCAAATCCCCCTCACACCCCCCATAGCCCCCCAAATCCCCCCTCCCACCCCCTGTAGCCCCCCAAATCTCCCCCAAATCCCCCCTAGCCCCCCCAAACCCCTCCCATACCCCCTGTAGCCCCCCAAATTCCCCTCCCACCCCCCAAATCCCCCCCAGCCCCCTCCCACCCCCCATAGCCCCCCCAAATCCCCTCCCGCACCCTCCGTAGCCCCCCCAAATCTCTCCCATACCCCCTGTAGCCCCCCAAATCCCCCCAAATCTCCCCCACACCCCCTGTAGCCCCCCCAAATCCCCCATAGCCCCCCCAAATCCCTCCCACACCCCCTATAGCCCCCCAAAATCCCTCCCATACCCCCCCAAATCCCTTCCCACGGCCCCCACAGCCCCCCAAACCCCTCCCATATCCCCTGTAGCCCCCCCAAATGCCCTCCCACGCCCCCCAAATCCGCCCTAGCCCCCCCAAATCCCCTCCCACACCCCCTGTAGCCCCCCAAAATCCCTCCCATAGCCCCCCAAATGCCCTCCCACGCCCCCCAAATCCCCCCTAGCCCCCACAAATCCCCTCCCACACCCCCTGTAGCCCCCCCAAAATCCCTCCCATACCCCCCCAAATCCCTTCCCACGGCCCCCACAGCCCCCCAAACCCCTCCCATATCCCCTGTAGCCCCCCCAAATGCCCTCCCACGCCCCCCAAATCCCCCCTAGCCCCCCCAAATCCCCTCCCACACCCCCTGTAGCCCCCCAAAATCCCTCCCATAGCCCCCCAAATCCCCCCTAGTCCCCCCAAATCCCCTCCCACACCCCCTGTAGCCCCCCAAAATCCCTCCCGTAGCCCCCCAAATCCCCTCCCACGCCCCCCCAATCCCCCCCCCCCCGCGTTACCGGTGAGGCCGAGGGCCCGCAGCTCCCCCCGCAGCACCCCCACTTTCTCCCGCAGCCCCCGGCAGCCCCCCAAAAGCCGCTTGTAGTTGGGGCGCGCCCCGCAGGCGCGCAGGTAGCGCTTCAGCCGCCGCACGGCGGGGGGGTCGCACCCCCGGCGCCCCAAAACCTGCGGGGAGGGGGGAGTCGGCCTGGGGGTCCGTGTGTGTGTGTGTGTCCCCCAGTCCTGCCACGGGTCACCCCCAAATCCCCCTCCCGCGCTCCTCCCCCTGGGGTTCAGCGCACACCCCCCGGCCCCCCCCATACACCCCCAAACAGCCCCCGGCACCCCAAAATACCCCCAGCCCCCCAAATATACACCCAGCCCCCCCCATACACCCCCAAACAGCCCCCGGCACCCCAAAATACCCCCCAGCCCCCCAAATATACACCCAGCCCCCCCAATACACCCCCAAACAGCCCCCGGCACCCCAAAATACCCCCCAGCCCCCCAAATACACCCCCAGCGCCCCCCAATACACCCCCAAACAGCCCCCAGCACCCCAAAATACCCCCCACTCCCCCAAATATACACCCAGTCCCCTCAATACACCCCCAAACAGCCCCCGGCACCCCAAAATACCCCCCACCCCTCAAATATACCCCCAGCCTCCAATCCCCCTCAGCCCCCCAAAATACCCCCAGCCCCCCCAAGCAGCCCCCAGCCCCCCCAAATACCCCCTCAGCCCCCCCAAATATGCCCCCAGCCCCCCCAAATACCCCCTCAGCACCCCCAAACCCCCCAAATACCCCCCCAGCCCCCCCAAATATGCCCCCAGCCCCCCCAAATACCCCCTCAGCCCCCCCAAATATGCCCCCAGCCCCCCCAAATACGCCCTCAGTACCCCCAAACCCCCCAAATACCCCCCAGCCCCCCCAAATATGCCCCCAGCCCCCCAAATACCCCCTCAGCCCCCCCAAATATGCCCCCAGCCCCCCCAAATACCCCGTCAGCCCCCCAAATATGCCCCCAGCCCCCCCATAGACCCCCTCAGCACCCCCAAACACCCCCCAGCCCCCCCAAATACCCCCTCAGCCCCCCCAAATACCCCCTCAGCCCCCCCAAATATGCCCCCAGCCCCCCCAAATACCCCCCCCCCGGAGCCCTGCTCACCTTGCGGGGCGGGCGCCGCTCCTCGTCCTCCAGGGAGGAAGAGGAAGAGGAAGAAGAGGAAGAGGAAGAGTCCCGGCTCCTCCTCCTCTTCCTCCCCCCCCGCTCTTCAGCCTCGGCCTTCCTCCCCGCCTCTTCCTCCTCCTCCTTTGCCCGCTTTTGCCCTTTTTTACCCCGTTTTTCGCCCAGCGGCCGGTCGTCGTCCTCCTGCGCCTCGCTTTTACCCTTTCCCGGGTTTTTCGGGGGGCCCTTTTTTAACGGCGGGCGCTCTTCCTCCCCTTCCTCCTCCTCTTCCTCTTCCTCCCCCTCCTCTTCCTCTTCCTCCTCGCTCTCCGTTTCCACCTTTCCCGCCCCGTTTCGCGCCGCTCGTTTCTTCTCGCTCTCGCTCCTCTTTTTACCCTTTTTCACCCCGTTTCTCCCGGGCGGGTCATTCTCTTCCTCATCTTCCTCCTCATCGTCGTCATCATCATCGCTCTCAATTTTGCCCTTTTTCGCCCCGTTTTTCCCAGGCGCTTCCTTTTTTTTGGGCTCAATCTGGGTTTTGGCCTTTTTGGCCCCGTTTTTTCGGAGCGGCGGCTTCTGCTCTTCCTCCTCTTCCTCTTCCTCCTCCTCTTCCTCGCTCCCCGTTTTGCCCCTTTTTGCCCTGTTTTTCACAGGCCTTTTCTCGGGCTCAGTCCTTTTTTTGGCCTTTTTCACCCCGTTTTTCAAGAGCGGCTTCTTCTGCTCTTCGTCGTCTTCCTCTTCCCGCTCTTCCTCCTCTTCATCTTCCTCCCCTTCCTCACTCTCAATTTTGCCCCTTTTTGCCCCATTTTTCACAGGCTTGTTGTCTTCCTCCTCCTCGCTCTCGATTTTGCCCCTTTTCCCCCCATTTTTCACAGGCCTTTTGTCGGGCTCAGTCCTTTTTTTGGTCTTTTCCACCCCGTTTTTCCGGAGCGGCTTCTTCTGCTCTTTCTCCTCCTCTTCTTCCTCTTCATCTTCCTCCTCCTCCTCGCTCTCAATTTTGCCCCTTTTTGCCCTGTTTTTCACAGGCCTTTTCTCGGGCTCAGTCCTTTTTTTGGCCTTTTTCACCCTGTTTTTCCAGAGCGGCTTTTTCTGCTCTTCCTCCTCTTCCTCCTCCTCTTCATCTTCCTCCTCATCCTCACTCTCAATTTTGCACCTTTTTGCCCCGTTTTTCACAGGCTTGTTGTCTTCCTCCTCTTCCTCACTCTCAATTTTGCGCCTTTTTGCCCCGTTTTTCACAGGCTTCTTGTCTTCCTTCTCTTCCTCTTCCTCACTCTCAATTTTGCCCCTTTTTGCCCCGTTTTTCGCAGGCCTTTTCTCGGGCTCAGTCCTTTTTTTGGCCTGTTTCACCCCATTTTTCAGGACTGGCTTTTTCTGCTCTTCCTCCTCTTCCTCCTCTTCATCTTCCTCCTCATTCTCACTCTCAATTTTGCACCTTTCCGCCCCGTTTTTCACAGGCCTTTTCTCAGGCTCGGTCCTTGTTTTGCCCTTTTTTGCCTCATTTTTTAGGAGCGGCTTCTTCTGCCCTTCCTCCTCCTCCTCTTCCTCACTCTCAATTTTGCCCCTTTTTGCCCTGTTTTTCAAAGGCTTTTTCTCTTCCTCCTCTTCCTCCTCCTCACTCTCAATTTTGCGCCTCCCCCCCCCGTTTTTCACAGGCCTTTTTTCAGGCTCGGTCCTTTTTTCGGCCCGTTTCACCCCATTTTTCAGGAGCGGCTTCTTCTGCTCTTCCTCCTCCCCCTCCTCCTCTTCCTTTTCCTCCTCCTCCTCCTCGCTCTCCATTTTGCCCCTTTTCCCCCTGTTTTTCACAGGCCTTTTCTGAGGCCCAGTCCTGGTTTTGGCCTTTTCCCCCCCGTTTTTGCAGGGCAGCTTCCTCCTCTCCTCCTCTTCCTCTTCCTCCTCTTCCTCTTCCTCCTCGCCCCCCCCCTCCCTCTCCGTTTCGACTCTTTCCGCCCCCATCCTCATGGCTCCCGCCTCTTCCGCGCTCCCGCTTTTGCCCTTTCTTACCCCATTTCGGGGGGGCGGAGCTTCCTCTTCCCCTCCCCTCCCATTGCGGGACCCCGGGGGGCGGGGCCAGCGCGGAGGCCCCGCCCCGCCCAGGCTCCGCCCCCCCCTCCGGGGGGCGGGCTGGGGTGGGCGCGTCCTCCCGTATCCCACAACCCCCCGCGCCGTTCCCGCCGCCCCGGGCCCCGCTCCGCCCTTCCCGGCGCGCGCAGCCAGCGAGAGCGGCGGGAGGCGGGGCGGGCCAATGGGAGGGAGGGAAGGCGGGAGGCGGCGGCCAATGAGGAGCGAGGGGGGGCGGGGCGCCGGCCGGATGGCGGAAGTGGAGGCGGGGGAGGAGGAGGAAGAGGAGGAGGAAGGATGAACGGGGCGGCCGAGGCCGATGGCGGCGGCTACAAACGGCGGTACCGGGCGCTCAAACGGCGGCTCAAGCTGCTGCTCTACGTGAGGAGGGGGCGGGGGGGGCCTTACCCACAATGCGTTGCGAGGGGGGGGTCCTGGGGGGGTCTTTACCCACAATGCGTTGCGGGGGGGGGGGAGGCTGGGGGGGTTTGGAAGGGGTTTAGGGGGGCTGTAGAGGGTCTTTACCCAGAAAGCATTGCGAGGGGGGGGTCCGGGGGGGGGGCCTGAGGGGGTCTTTACCCACAATGCGTTGCGGGGGGGGGGCTGGGGGGGGTTGGAAGGGGTTTGGGGGGGGCTGAGAGGGTCTTTGCCCACAATGCATTGCGAGGGGGGGTCCGGGGGGGTGCTGAAGGGGTTTGGGGGGGGCTGAGAGGGTCTTTGCCCAGAATGCATTGCGAGGGGGGGGTCCGGGGGGGTGCTGAGGGGGTCTTTACCCACAATGCATTGCAGGAGGGGGGTCCTGGGGGGGTCGAGGGGGTCTGGGGGGGGCTGAGAGGGTGTTTACCCACAATGCATTGCGGGAGGGGGGGTCCTGAGGGGGTCTGGGAGGGGCTGAGAGGGTGTTTACCCACAATGCATTGCAGGAGGGGGGTCCTGGGGGGGTCGAGGGGGTCTGGGGGGGGGCTGAGAGGGTCTTTACCCACAATGCATTGCAGGAAGGGGGGTCTGGGGGGGCTGAGAGGTTCTTTACCCACAATGCATTGCGTGGAGGGGGGTGCTGGGGGTGTGTGGGGGGTGCTGAGCGGGTCGGGGGGGGCTGAGAGGGTCTTTACCCACAATGCATTGCGAGGGGGGGTCTGGGGGGGGCTGAGGGGGTCTTTACCCACAGTGCATTGCATGGAGGGGGGAGCCGGGGGGGTCTTTACCCACAGTGCAGTGTGTGTGGGGGGGTGGGCTTTACCCACAATGCCCTGCATGGGGGCGAGGGGGGAGCTGAGAACTCTACCCACAATGCCCCTGGCTCCTGCCCTACCCACAATGCCCTGCGTGGGTGGGCGTGTCCTGTCCCCCCCCCCCCCCGCCATTCCCCCCCCCAGGAGCAGGAGTGTTTCCAGGAGGAGCTGCGCCGGGCCCAGCGCAAACTGCTGAAGGTCTCGCGGGACAAAAGGTACCAAAATCCCCCCGAATCGCCCCAAAACCAACCGCCCCCCCCCCTCCCCAACGCAGGGGGCGGGGCCTCATGCCCCCCTCCCCTTCCCTTCCTCCCCCCTCCCTCAGCTTCCTCCTGGACCGGCTGCTGCAGTACGAGAACGTGGATGACGACTCCTCAGGTAACGAGGGGGGGGGGGGGGGAGCGATTTGGGGGGGGCGGGGCGGACGCCTGGCCGCCTCCCCTCCCCCGCAGCATCACCCCCTCCCCCGCTCAGATTCCGAGGCCACCGCCTCCTCCGACAACAGCGACGGGGAGGGGGCGAAGGGGACGGACCCCCCTCCTGCCAAGAGGTAACGGGGGGGGGGGGGGCTCTAAGATGGCCGCCAGTGCTGCAGGGAGGAGGGAGGGGCTAAGATGGCTGCCACCAGCACTCAAAATGGCTGCCACCGGGTGTGGGTGTGGCCCCAAGATGGCCGCCTCCAGGTGTGGGTGTGGTCCCAAGATGGCCGCCTCCAGGCATGGCCGCCTCCAGGCATGGGTGTGGCCCCAAGATGGCCGCCACCAGGAATGGGTGTGGCCCCAAGATGGCCGCCACCAGGAATGGGTGTGGCCCCAAGATGGCCACCTCCAGGAATGGGTGTGGCCCCAAGATGGCCACCTCCAGGCATAGGTGTGGCCCCAAGATGGCCGCCTCCAGGTGTGGGTGTGGCCCCAAGATGGCCGCCACCAGCGCTAAGGAGATGGGGGCGTGTCCCAAGATGGTGGCTGGCCTTAGCCCCGCCCCCACCTCCTCTCTCTCTCTTCCCCCTCCCCCGCAGGAAGCGCAGCCCCCCGCCCTCCCCTCCCCCACCCGGCTTCCCCCTGCCCGGCCCCCCCGCGCCCGCCCCATATATGGTAAGTCTGCCCCGCCCCCGGCCCCGCCCGGCGCCCTCGCCCCATAGCGGGGGAGGGGCGGTGCCCTCGCTGACCCCTCCCCTCCCCCCCCAGATGTCCTCCCCCCCCTACAGCCCCTTCCCCACCGAGTACCTGGCCCCCGAGGGGCCGCCCCGCCCCGAGAGGCCCCGCCCCGGCCCCGCCCGACGCCCCAAGGGCTCCCGGCGCCTGCAGGTACGGGGGAGGGGCGCGGGGGGGGCACTTGGGGGTCGCGGGGGGGCACTTCGGGGTCGCAGGGGGGCACTTGGGGCGCACGTGGGGGTCAGAGTGGGGCATTTGGGGGGCTGGGGGGCACTTGGGGGTCACAACGGGGGACACTTGGGGGGCTGGGGGGCACTTGGGGGTCGCGGGGGGGCACTTGGGGGTCTGGGGGCACTTGGGGGGCACTTGGGGGTCACAACGGGGGACACTTGGGGGGCTGGGGGGGCACTTGGGGGTCGCGGGGGGGCACTTGGGGGTCTGGGGGGCACTTGGGGGTCACAACGGGGGGCACTTGGGGGGCTGGGGGGCACTTGGGGGTCTGGGGGGCACTTGGGGGGCATGGGGGGCACTTGGGGGTCACAACGGGGGACACTTGGGGGGCTGGGGGGGCACTTGGGGGGCACGGGGGCACTTGGGGGTCACAACGGGGGACACTTGGGGGGCTGGGGGGCACTTGGGGGTCGCAGTGGGGCACTTGGGGGGCTGGGGGGCACTTGGGGGTCACAATGGGGGACACTTGGGGGGCTGGGGGGCACTTGGGGGTCGCAGTGGGGCACTTGGGGGGCACTTGGGGGTCTGGGGGGCATTTGGGGGTCGCGGGGGGGCACTTGGGGGTCAGAGTGGGGCACTTGGGGGTCACAATGGGGGACACTTGGGGGTCGCGGGGGGACACTTGGGGGGCTGGGGGAGCACTTGGGGGCCGCGGGCGTTGCCCGTGCTGACCCCTCCCCTTCCCCCCCCCCAGCTGCCGCCCACCCCGCCCCTGCCCTTCCCGTCAGGGCGTGGCCCGGGGGGGCCCCTCCCCCCGCCGCTGCCCCCGCCCCCCAAGGCCCCGCCCCCCGTCCCCAGCACCGTCCCCCGGCGCATGCTGAGCGACGCGGGGGAGGGGAGCGGCGACGACCCCCTCGACGGCGACGACGAGCTCGTCATCGACATCCCCGAGTGACCTCCGACCTCCGCCCCGCCCGGCCCCGCCCCGGGCGGAAAAAGGAGAAAAAAAAAAAAAAAAAAAAAAAAGAAGTTTTGGTGGCAAACCCGAGAGTTTTGGTGAAGAGACGCTGCGGGGGGGGCGGGGGGGAGGAGCAATACACAATCTGGGGAGGGGGAGGGGCGGGTTTTGGCAGGAAAACAGCTGGGGGGTGGGGGAGGGGCGGCCCCATCAGTTTGGGGTGAAAAAGGGCACGTTTGGGGGCGGGAAACACCGCCCCGCTTTGGGGGGAAACCGCCGGATTTGGGGACAAAATCGCCCAGTTGGGGGGGGGGGGAGGGGCAGTTCTGCCCTCCCCCGGGTCTTGGGTGGGGTGATGATGTCACACCTCTTGTCCCGCCCACCCGGCCCTTGGTGGCCAATCCCTGTTCGTTTATTCACCCCCCCGGGGGCGTAGTCACAAAGCCCCACCCCTTGGGTGTTCCCGGTGGGTGTGGTCTTGAGGGGGCGTGGCTTAGCAGCAAAGGAAGCCCCGCCCACCCACAGCACGCGGGGCGTGGCCTGAAGGGGGCGTGGCCTCAAGGAGGCGTGGCCTGGGCCACCCCGCCCCCCCTCCACCCCTTTCCCCTCCCCCCCGGCGCACGCGCAGTGGGCGGAGCCAGCGGAGGCGCCGAGGGTTTATTGGGCGTCGCTCCCCTCCCCCCCCCCTTCCCCCCCCTCCCCCATTGGCGCGCGGTACAAAAAACCCCACCCCGCCCCCACGCGCACCGAGGGGCGGGGCCACGAACACGAAAAGGAGGCGGGGGAGAGAGGGGGCGGGGCCTGAGGGGGAGGTCACGCCCACTCTGCGGGGCAGCGCCCACAGGGGCGGGGCGGGGGAGGGGTGTGTGGTGTCTCCGCCCCCCCCCCCCCCGGATCCGTGGGGCAGGGAAGGTCCCACTCGCCGGGGGGTGGGGGGGGGGTGGGACCAAAGAACCGTCCGTCCGCCCCACGGCGCCGTGGGGCAGAGTCGCCCCACGGCGCCGTGGGTCCGGCCTCGTCCGCTGTGGGGCTCCTCCTCGTCGCCGTGGGGCGGGGGGGCGGGGGGGGGGGGGGCTTCCCCCAGATCCGTGGGGCTTTTCTCTCTCTCCGTCTTCGCCCGCCGCACTGCCGTGGGGCAGGTTGGGGGTCCCGCCCCACTTCGCCGTGGGGCAGGGGGCGGGTCCGCTTGGCCCCGCCCCCCCCTCACCAGGGTTGGCTGGGCAGGGCCTGGCTGACGACGGGGGCCCCCTCCATGGGGAGAACGGCCACGGCCGGGGCGGGGGGGCCGGGGGTCGCCATGGGGCAGGATTCGCCCGCACCTGTGGGGAGATGGCGTTAACCCCCCACCCCCCCCCGGACCCACAGCGCCCCATAGATTTCCCCCCACCCCCCACCCCACCGACCCACGGATTCCCCGACACCCCCCTCCCCCCCAGATGTGGGGATCGCGCTGTGGGGCTGCCCCCCAAGTAACACCACCCCCCATCACCACCGCTATGGGGCAGGAGTTGCAGGCTCTGTGGGGCTGCCCCCCAAGTACCCCCCGCCCCAGCTCCGTCCTCACGCTATAGGGCAGGATTTCCAGGTTCTATGGGGCTGCCCCCCAAGTACCCCCCACCCCAGCTCCGTCCTCACGCTATGGGGCAGGACTCCCAGGCTCTGTGGGGCTGCCCCCCAAGTACCCCCCCACCCCAGCTCCATCCTCACGCTATGGGGCAGGAGATGCAGGCTCTGTGGGGCTGCCCCCCAAGTAACCCCCCCGCCCCAGCTCCATCCTCACGCTATGGGGCAGGAGTCGCAGGCTCTATGGGGCTGCCCCCCAAGTACCCCCCCCACCCCAGCCCCCCAACCTGCCCCCCCCAGCCCCCTCTCCCCCCAGCCCCCCCCCGCCCCCAACCCGCCCCCCCCCCCACCGCCGAGCCTTGCCTGTGGGCGCGTCAGCGGAGCGGCGGCCCGCCGTGGGGCGCGGGCCCCTCGGCGGGGGGGGGCGCGCCGTGGGTCTGGAGGTGGCCGCTGAGCTGGGCGGGGGTCTTGCAGTGAACCCCGCAGAGTTTGCAGAGGAGGCGTCGGGGGCGAGGGGCCGCCACGCCGTGGTCCTTCACCGCGTGCACCCGCAGGTACGCCGCCGTGGTGAAGCCTGGGGGGGGGACGGGACGGGACGGGGGGGGGGGACGGACGTAGAGCGGCGTCAGACCCACGGCGCTTGGGGGGCGGGGGGGGACTATGGGGAGGGGAGAGGGAGGGAGGGGTTGAGGGAGGTGGCGGGGGGGATCTATAGAGAGTGGGAGACGTGGGGCGGTGCCCCACAGAGCCTGCGCCCCATAAGTAGTGCCCCATAGAGCCTGCGCCCCATAAGTAGTGCCCCCTAGAGCCTGTGCCCCATAAGTAGTGCCCCATAGAGCCTGGGAGCCATGGGGACAGTGCCCCCCTAGAGCCTGTGACCCATAACTAGTGCCCCATAGAGCCTGGAAGCCCTGGGAGAGCACCCCACAGAGCCTGCGACCCACAGAAGCTGTGCCCCATAGAGTCTGGGACCCACAAGTAGTGCCCCACAGAGCCTGCGACCCACAGAAGCTGTGCCCCATAGAGCCTGGGACCCACAAGTAGTGCCCCACAGAGCCTGCGACCCACAGAAGCTGTGCCCCATAGAGCCTGGGACCCACAAGTAGTGCCCCACAGAGCCTGCGACCCACAGAAGCTGTGCCCCATAGAGCCTGGGACCCACAAGTAGTGCCCCACAGAGCCTGCGACCCACAGAAGCTGTGCCCCATAGAGCCTGGGACCCACAAGTAGTGCCCCACAGAGCCTGGGAGCCGTGAGGCAGTGCCCCCCCTAGAGCCTCTGCCCCATAGAACCAGCGCCCCACGGCGACACGAACCCGCCGTGCGACGGTGACTTCCCTGCCCCACGGAACCGGCAAAACCACCCCTGCCCCGAGCCTCTCCCCTCTCCCCACAGCGCCTGCCCCACGGCGCCTGCCCCACGGCGTCCCCATCCCTTGGCAAACCGTCGTCCGGTCGAACCCGACCCCCAACCGTCACCCCCTCGCCGACCGAAACCCCGCCGGCCGTTCCCCGCGGGCTTTCTCCCGGCGCCCTGCCCCACGGCGCCCAGCCCCACGGCGCCCAGCCCCACGGCGCTCCCCCTAACCTTTGTTGCAGAGCTCGCAGACGTGGTTGGGGCCCTGGCTGTGAACCTTCATGTGATCGGTGATGTAAGCGGCGCTCAGCATCTTCCCGCAGACGTGGCACGGCACCTTCTCCTCGTGCCGCACCGTGTGGGCCCGCAGCCGGTCCTTGGTGGCGAAGGCGGCTTCGCAGGTCTGGGGCGGAAGCGGGACGCCGTGGGGCGCGCCGTGGGGCGGGCCGTGGGGCGCGCCGCGGGGCGGGCCGGCACCTACCTCGCATTTGAAGGGGCGTTCGGTGGAGTGGACCTGCCGGACGTGGCTGTTGAGGTGGTCGGGCCTGGGGGGGGGGCGGGGCGGGGCGTCACGGCCGCCGGCGGTCGCGCGTCACCGCGGCGGCTCCCGTAGGAGAAGCGGCGAGCTCGAGCGTCGCCGGCATCTTCACCCTCACCGCGACCCGGCGGCGGCGCCGCCAGCGCCAACGCGACCGACAGCGTCGCCGTGACCTCGACTGTCGCCACGGCCACCGGTATCACCCTGACCACCGGTATCACCGGGACCACCGGTATCACCGGGACCTCACCGTGACCAGTACCGTGACCTCGAGCGTTGCCGTGAGCACCAGTATCACCACGAGCACCGGTATCACCGTGACCTTCGGTGTCACCGTGACCACCGGTGTCGCCATGACTGCTACCGTGACCTCAAGTGCCACCACGACCTCTAGCATCACCGTGACGGCCACCGCGACCTCAAGCGTCGCCACGACTACCCGCATCACCGTGACCTTCGGCGTCACCACGACCTCCGGTGTCACCGCGACCTCAAGCGTCGCCACGACTACCAGCATCACCGTGACCTTTGGCGTCACCACAACCTCAAGCGTCGCCACGACTACCAGCATCACCGTGACCTTCGGCATCACCATGACCTCCAGTGTCACCGCGACCTCGAGCGTCGCCATGACCACCAGTATCACCGTGACTTTCGGCGTCACCGTGAGCTCAAGCGTCGCCATGACGGCCACCGCGACTGCCGGGGTCACCGTGACCTCAAAGGCCTCCATGCCCACCAGTACCACCGTGACCTCAAGTGCCGCCACGACCACCGGCACCTCACGTGTCGCCGTGACCTTCAGCGTCACCATGACCACCAGCGCCACCATGATCGCCACCGTGACCACCAGCGTCACCACGAGCTTCAGCATCGCCACGACTATCAGCGTCGCCGTGACCTCAAGCGTTGCCGTGATGACCGGTCTCGCCACGATCTTCAGCATCGCGATGACCACCAGCATCACCGTGACCACCAGTGTCACCGTGACATCAAGCGCCACTGTCCCACTGGTACCACTGGGACCACCAGTGTCACCACGGCCACCGGTGCCACCACGGGCTCCAGCATCACCGCGACCTCCGGCGTCACCACGACCTCCAGCGCCTCTGTGCCCACCAGCGTCACCACGACCATCGTCTTCAGCATCGCCACGACGGCCAGCGTCACCGTGACCTCACCGTGCCCACCACTGTCGCCGTGAGCACCAGCGCCCAGGGGACAACCCAAGCGTCACCACGATCCCCAGTCCCCCCATCACCGCCGCCGCGGTCACAAACGCCACCGTGACCGCCGGTATTACCACGAGTATAACCATCACCACCAGCACCCGCAGCACCGCTGTGAGTGTCTGTATCAACGTGGCCAGCAGCGTCACCGTCGCCTCCAGCGCCACCGTCACCTCCAGCGTCACCGTCACCTCCAGCGTCACCGCGCCGCCCAGCGCCGGCCCCGCCGTGACCACCAGCGCTCCCAGAACTTCCCGCCTCGCCGCGACAATCGGTGACCCCCCCAGCGCCGCCCCGAGCACCGGTCCCCCCAGCGCCGCGACGACCAGCACCACCGATCCCCGCCACGGCCAGCGCCGCCCCCCGCGGCCACCACCACCCCCGCCCCCTTGACCGCCGCCCCGCCCCGCCCCGCGGCCCCGCCCACCTGGAGAAGCTCTTCCCGCAGTGGCTGCAGATGTAGGGCTTGTGGACGGCGCCGTCGTGGGAGCGGACGTGGTAGCTCATGCGGTCCTTCCGCTTGAAGCGCTGCTGGCAGACGGGGCACTGGTACGGCTTCTCGTCCGAGTGCGACAGCTTGTGCCGGTTGAGGTGGTAGACGTCGCGGAAGGCCTTCCCGCACATCTCGCAGGCGTGGTTCTTCCGCGCCCGCTTCGGCGTCGCCGCCGCCGCCGCCGCCGCCGCCGCCCCCGCCTCGGCCCCGCCGCCTCCCAGAGCCGAGACGCTCAGCAGGCTGAGGGGCACCATGGTGGGCATCTTCATGGCGGCGGCGCCGGGCCGGGCGGCCTTGGCGCCGGTGTGGATGGCCTCGTGGCGCCGGAGGTTGTAGCCGTTCTTGAACTCCTTGGCGCAGAGCGAGCAGATGTAGGGCCCTTTGCTCTTCGACTTGCGCGGCGCTTCCGCCGCGGGCGGGGGTACCGGCGCTACCGGCGGCGCCGGCGCCGATTCGGGAGCCGGGGGTTTGAGGGCGGCGGCGTCCACGGTGGTGGCGGCGGCGGCGGCGGCGGCGGCGGCGGGAGCGGTCTCCGGGGGAGCGGCCAGCACCGGCAGCAGGTCCACCTGCAGCGCCTCGGCGGGGGCGGCGGGCGGCGGCGGGGCGGCGGCGGCCTGCGGCGGCACCGGCGCTACCGTCACTGGCACCGACGTCGTGACGGGCGGCGGCGGCGGCACCACCCGCCTTACCGGGGCCGCCGGCGTCAGCGGGACCCCCGGCGTCGCCGGGACCGCCAGCGTCACGTCACCGGGGCTGCCGGCCTCAGCGGGACCCCCGGCGTCGCCGGGACCCCCGGTGTCGCCATCAGTGGCGGTGATGCCGGGACCGCCAGCGTCACCAGGACCGCCGGTGTCACCAGGACACCCAGCGTCACCATCGTTGGCGGTGGCACCGTGACCACCAGCATAACCAGGACCGCCAACGTCACCAGGACCGCCAGTATCACCAGTGTCACCATCGTTGGCAGTGACACCAGGACCACCAGTATCACCAGCGTCACCATCGTTGGCGGTGACACCAGGACCCCCAGCGTCACCAGGACCGCCAGTATCACCAGTGTCACCATCGTTGGCAGTGACACCAGGACCACCAGTATCACCAGCGTCACCATCGTTGGCAGTGACACCAGGACCGCCAGCATCACCATCACTGGTGGTGACACCAGGACCGCCAGCGTCACCAGGACCGCCAGTATCACCAGTGTCACCATCGTTGGCGGTGCCACCAGGACCCCCAGCGTCACCAGGACCCCCAGCGTCACCGTCACTGGCGGTGCCACCATCATTGCCGGTGCCACCACGGCCACCAGCGTCACCAGGACTCCCAACGTCACCGTGGCTGCCGGCGTCACCGTGACCCCCGTCCGCCACGACCGCCAGGACCCCCGGTGTCACCCTCACCGGTGGTGCCAGCCAGCGTCCCCGTGACCGTGTCACCGCGACCAGGACCGCCGGCGCCAGCGTGACCCCCAGCGTCCCCGCCGGTGTCACCGTCACCGCCGGTGCCGCCACCGCTGCCCAGTATTACCAGGACCGCCGGCGTCGTCACCGCCGCGGCCACCGGTGTCACCAGGACACCCGTGTCACCGTGGCTGCCAGCGTCACCGCGGTCACCAGCGCCACCGTGACTCCCAGTGCCGCCGGCGTCCCCAGTGCTTCCACCAGCGTGCGCGTGACTGCCAGCGTCCCCAGTGTCCCCAGTACCGCCAGCGTCGCCAGTACCGCCGCGACCAGCAGCGCCACCGTGACTAGCGGCGGCCCCGGTGCCCCCAGTACTCCCAGTGTCGCTGGTACCAGTACCGCCACTACCAGTGCCGCCAGTACCACCGGTACCCGTGCCACCAGTAGGAGTACCCCCAGCGTCCCCGGTACCAGTGTCACCAGTACCACCAGTGCCTGCACTACTCCTAGTGTCCCCCATGTCGCCGGTACCCGTACCACCGGTACCAGTGTCCCCAGTACCCCCAGCACCTGTACCACCGGTATGAGCACCCCCAGAGTCCCCAGTACCACCAGTACTAGCGTCGCCAGTGTCACCAGTACCAGCACGCCCAGTGTCGCCAGTACCACCAGTACCAATGCTCTCAGTAACACCAGCACCACCAGTACCAATGCTCTCAGTAACACCAGCACCACCGGTACGAGCGTCACCAGTACCAGTGCCCCCAGTACCCCCAGTACCAGTCCTCTCAGTACCACCACGACCAGCACCCCCAGTAGCAGCCCCCCCCAGCGTCACCAGCACCGCTAGTAGCGGTACCACCAGTACCAGTGTCCCCAGTACCAGGACCCCCAGTGTCGCCAGGACCCCCAGTGTGGCCGGTACCACAAGTACCGGTACGCCCAGTACCAGCGTCACCAGTATCAGTACCCCCCGTGTTGCCAGTACCCCCGGTATCCCCAGTGTCACCAGTACCACAGGCACCAGGACCCCCAGCACCAGTACCAGTACCCCCAGTCCTCCCAGTCCCCAGTATCACCAGTACAACTACCCATACCACAGGCACCAGCATCCCCGCTACCAGTGTCACCAGCAGCAGTCGCCCCAGTCCCAGTCCCCCCAGTGCCCCAACTACCCACACCACAAGCACCAGCGTCCCCAGTACCAGTCCCCCCAGCGTCCCCAGTACCAGTCCCCCCAGTGTCCCCAGTCCCAGTCCCCCCAGTCTCCCCAGTCCAACTACCTGCACCACAACCACCAGTGTCTGCAGTCCCAGTGCCCCCAGTACCACAAGCACCAGTGCCCCCAGCCCCAGTCCCCCCAGTCCCCAGCATCCCCAGTCCCACAAGCACCAGCGTCCCCAGCACCAGCGTTCCCAGTGCCCCCAGCCCCCAGCGTCCCCAGTACCACAAGCACCAGCATCCCCAGTACCAGTCCCCCCAGCGTCCCCAGCACCAGTCCCCCCAGTCCCCAGCGTCCCCAGTCCCACAACCACCAGCGTCCCCAGCACCAGTCCCCCCAGTGCCACCAGTCCAACTACCCACACCACAAGCACCAGTCCCCCCAGCACCAGTGCCCCCAGTCCCCCCAGTCCCCAGTCCCACGAGCACCAGCGTCCCCAGTGTCACCAGTACCCCCTACCAGAAGCACCAGCGTCCCCAGTACCAGTCCCTCCAGTGTCCCCCGCACCAGTCCCCCCAGTCCGACTCCCCGCACCACCAGTGCCCCCAGTCCCCAGCACCGCAACTACCCATACCACGACCACCAGTAGCACCAGTAGCACCAGTGCCCCCGCTCCCCCTCCCCGCACGGCAGCCGCCCGCGCTCCCAGTGCCCCCCTCCCCCCCTCCCAGTGCTCCCAGTCCCCCCTCCCAGTGCCCCCCCCCCCCGGGGGCGGTACCTGGAAGATGAAGCTGCTCCAGTTCGCGGGGTCCATGGCGATGGCGGCGGCACTGGGGGGGGGGGGGAGGGGGAGGGGGGAGGGGGTGGGGGAGGGGGTGGGGGAGGGGGTGGGGGAGGGGAGGGGGGGCGCGTGAAAGGGAGGAGGGGGAAAAAAAAAAAAAAAAAACCCAAACCAAAAAAAAAGAAAAAAAAAAACCCCAAAACGGACAAATCCCCCCCGGGGGGGGGGGTGAGTGGGGGAGGGGGGAGCGGGGGGGGGAGGGGAAAACGCGCGGGGGGGGGGAGGGGGGGGGAAAAGGGGGGGGGGAGGGGCCGGGGGAGCGCGAGGGGCGGCGGCGGCGGGAGCGGATTGGCCCCCGGCCGGCGCGCGCGCGCCCCCGCGGCGGGCGCTGATTGGGCGGGGGGGTGGGGGCGGAGCGAGCTTCGCCCCGCCCACCTCCCGCCTCCCTCCTCCCCTCCCTCTTCTTCTTCCCCCCCCCCCCCGCCCGCCCGCCCCCCCCCCCCGGGTTCGGTCCCGCGCGCACAAAATGGCCGCCGGGGGGGCTCGCGCTCCCTCCCTCCCGCTCTCCCTCTCTCTCCCCTTCTCTCCCGCCCCCTTCTTTCCTCGCGGAGCCGCGATTGGTCGGGAGCGCTTCACGTGACGCCGAGCGACCACCCACCCCCCCCGCCCCGCCCACCTGCCCGGACCAATGAAGGCAAGGCTCCGCCCCCCCCCCGCCGCGCCCCGCCCTCCCTCCCTCCCGCACCGGAGAAGCGGAGTAAGCGGCACCGCGCATGCGCCGCCGCCGTTGCCGCGGCGACCGTACGCCCCCGCCCTCCCCCGGGCGGCGCGCTCTGATTGGCCGAGAGAGCTCGGCGGGAGGCGCGAAAGACGGGGCGCCGCGTGCCTCGGGCCCGCCCCCTTCGCCACGCCCCCTTCCCCCTTTCGCCACGCCCCCTTTCCCCGTGGCCACGCCCCCTTTCCCCGTGGCCACGCCCCCTTTCCCCGTGGCCACGCCCCCTTTCCCCGTGGCCACGCCCCCTCTCGCGCGCGGCGTCGCCTCAGCGCCTTCCCGCCATTTTGCGGCTGAGGGGCGGCCGCCATTTTGTGGCGTGAGGCAGCGGCTGCCGCCCACCGCCGCCGCCATTTCGCTGCCTCCAAGGACAGGTATCGGGTCCCTGCCCGCGCCGCCATCGCCCTGCTGAGGGAAGGAAGGAGGAGGGGGCTGCCCCCCGCTAACGGCCGCTTTTTATCCTCCTTTTCCTGTCATGGCTGACTTTTGTACCGCAGCAGAGCCGGCAAGGGGGTTCAGGGGTCCCGGGGCTGTGAGGGAAGGGATTGAGGGGGTGTCGTGCCCCCCCCCCCCCAAAAAAAAGACACAACACAACACCCCCCCCCCCCCCAAGAAACCCGCCCAGGGAGCGGAGCCAAGTGAGGTTTATTGAGGGGGGGGGTGTCTGGGGGAGGGGGTTTGGGGGTGGTGGTGATGGGGGGGGGGTGTGTGTCTCAGGTGGGGGTTGGAGGGGTGTTGGGGGGGTTGGGGTGTCTTGGGGGGGTTAGGGAGATTTTGGGGGGGTTGAGGGGCTTGGGGGGGTCTCGGGATTTTGGAGGGTCTCGGGGGGGGCTGGGGGGTCTTAGGGGGGTCTTAGGGGGGTTTTGTGCAGGCTCAGGAGGGGTTTTGGGGGGTCTTGGGGAGGTTTGGGGGTCTCAGGGGTTTTGTGTGGGCTCAGGGGGGCTTGGGGGGGTGTCAGGTGGGTTTTGGGGGGTCTCGGGAGGGTTTGGGGTGGTCTCAGGAGGATTTGGGGGGGTCTCAGGTGGGTGTTGGGGGGTCTCGGGAGGGTTTGGGGGGTCTCAGGTGGGTGTTGGGGGGTCTCGGGAGGGTTTGGGGGGTCTCAGGCGGGGTTTGGGGGGTCTCGGGGGTCTTGGGGAGGTTTGGGGGTCTCAGGGGTTTTGTGTGGGCTCAGGGGGGCTCTCAGGCAGGTGTTGGGGGGTGTCAGGCGGGTTTGGGGGGGCCTCAGGGGGGTTTTGGGGGGGTCTCGGGGGTTTTGGGGGGTCTTGGGGAGGTTTGGGGGTCTCAGGGGTTTTGTGTGGGCTCAGGGGGGCTCTCAGGTGGGTTTGGGGGGGTCTCAGGTGGGCTTGGGGGGGTCTCAGGAGGGCTTGGGGGGGTCTCGGGAGGTTTTGGGGGGTCTCAGGGGGGTTTTGGGGGGTCTCGGGAGGGTTTTGGGGGTCTCAGGCGGGTTTTGGGGGTCTCAGGTGGGTTTTGGGGGGTCTCAGGCGGGTTTTGGGGGTCTCAGGCGGGCTTTGGGGTCTCAGGGCCGCCGCAGGAGCCGTCGTCGCAGCTCGCGGGCGAGGAGGCGTCGTTCCCGGCGGGCGGCCTGCAGCACCCCCTGGTTCTCCTGCGCCCGTCGCGCCAGGTAAGGCAGCGTCGCCTCGGCTGCCCCGTACGGCACCGACTTGTAGACGGCGTAACCGGCTTCGCCTGCCCCGGACACACACAGGCGCACCCACCCCGTGGCAGGGCGGGACCCCCGAAAACGGCGCCCGAAGGCGCCGGGGGGGACGGGGGGACGCGCGCGAGCACCCACCCAACGCCAGGGAGACGTGGTCGCACATTCCCAGCAGCTGCCCGAAGCAGACGCCGCCGCCTTGCCGCGGGATGCCCAGTTCCTCCATCCTGCCGCCAAACGCAGGGCGAGCGTTAGATTTTGGGGGGGGGGTGTCGTCCGTCCGTGCGTCCCCCGCCCCCGAAATAACCCCCGGCCCCCTTCCCGCCGGGGGAGCACCCACCTCTGGGTGGCGTGGAGCACCGAGACCTCGTTATGGGTGGCCACCATCACCCCGACCCCCTCCCCGTCCCGCGCCGCCAGCCCCAGCGCCAGCTCCAGGCACTCGCCGTAGCTGCCGGGAAAAAATCGGGATGAGGGGGGGGCATCTCGATGCCCCCCCCCACCCTCCCTGCCGCCATTTTCCGCCCCCTCGGTTACCTGCGATGGGTGGCGTCCAAATCGGGGTGCACCGGCTCGGGGTGCCCCCCTTCCCTGGCCCGTCGGCGTTCCAGCTCCAGGTACGCTCCTCGGACCAACTTCGCCCCGAAACACACGCCGCGCCGCCGCGCCGCCGCCGCGTCCCCCGCCAGGCGCCGCTTCCCGTCCTACGGGGACGCGCGGTGGGGGTGGTCCCCAAAACCCCAAACGCGCCCCCCCAAACCCCAAACGCGCCCCCCCAAACCCGCCAGTACCCGCAGGTACGCCTGGTAGGTGTTCCAGACCCACGGCGAAGCCCGGTTGTGCCGCGCCATCAAAGCCAACGTCGCCAAACTCAGCGCCGGGTTGACGTAACTCTGCTCGGCGTCCACCAGCACCCGCACCCCCCGCGTCGCCGCGTGCTGGGCAGGGGGGGGTGGGGGGGGGCGGGTGAGGGCCCCGCCCTCGGCGGCGGAGCCCCGCCCTGCCCCGCCCCGCGCCTCACCCCGGCCACGTCGTCCAGGCGCCGCAGCGAGACCCCCAAGTGCCGGTTCTCCTCCGGCGTCAGGCAGGGGAAGGCGGCGTCCTGCGGCGGGTTCGGGGGCCGTTTATAACTCGACTCGGCCGATTTTTTCGCCGCGTTTGGGGCGCAGAAAGGAGGGGAGGGGCTAAAAGGGGCGGGGCGGGGCGGGGCTCCTACCTCGCCCCCCATCACCGCCGCCACCCGCTCCAGCGTCAGCTCGGGCTCCGGCTCCGCCAGCCGTCGCGACACCGTCTCCTACGGGGAGACGCGGGTCGCGGTCGGGGGTCCGGGCCGCGCTCCCCCCCCCCTCCCCCCCAAAAAAAAGGCCCCCTCCCCGATTTGGGCGGGGCGGGGCGGGGCCCCCTCGACTCACGCAGAGGCGGGCGCTCATCAGGGCCGTCACCTTCAGCTGCATCATGGGGTGTGGGCCGGTGGCGGCCGCCAGCCCCACGCATTCCAGCGCCGCCCCGCGGTTGGCCTCGTACCACTCCTCCCTGCCCCACACGTCGGGGGAGACGTGGGGCGGGACCCTCGAAAGCCGCCGCCCGCCCCGCCCCGGCCCCCCCCGCCCCACGTACCCGTCCTTCTCCTGCCCCACGTCCTCCTCGGTGGGGACGGCCAACATGGGGCGCAGCCCCACGGCGCGCAGCCGCCCCGCCGCCGCCGCCAGCTCGGCGGGGGTCTCGCCCCCCACGAACTGCCCGTAGAAAGTGGCTCGCAGCAGCCCGCCCCACAGCCGGACCCCCAAAACCTTCCGCGAGGTCGCCAGGATCTACGGGGCGGCAGGGTTGGACCACAGCGCCGCGGGGAGGCGAGGGGGGGCACCGGCGGCGGCACCACCGGCGGGGGTCTCGCTCACCGTGCCGGCGTGTCGCGCCAGGCGGGGGAAGGCACAGAGCTGCAGCACCAGCAGCGCCCGCGCCAGCTCCCGCCCGCTCTTCAGCCGGAACGCCGTCCCGTCCCCGAAATTCAAGGGGCTTCCTTGCGCCGTGGGGCGCCCCGCGGCGACCCCCCCTCGCTCCTGCCCCATGGCCGACGCTCAAAGGTCGGCGCTCGCCGCGGGGCAGCCGTTAAATCCTAATCCCCCCGCCCCCGCCGCGGCGGCGTCGCTCATTAACCCGGCCCCGCGCGGGTCAGCGCTCCCCGTAACGAGGCGAGTCGGTGCCGAGCGGGATCTTTTATTCGAGGCGCCGCGGGGCTCAGTAGTTGGAACCGCGTTCCTGTTGCCGGTAACCGCCGCGGCGCAAGTAGCCGCCGTCTCCTTTCCGGTAGCCGTCTTTCTGATCTGCGGGGCGGAAAAGAAGGGTGAGGCGCGGCGCGGGGGGGCGTGGCGGGGCGTGGCGCGGGGGGGGCGCGGCGGGGCGGACCTCGGAAGTATCCCCCGTAGGAGCCTTGCTTGTGGTCGAAGACCCGCTCGTTGTTTTCCACCAGGTTGCCCAATTTCTCGGCCAGCTGCAGGGCCAGGTTCTGCTGCGCCGTCGGTTCCGTCCGGTGCATCATCACCGTCTGCGTCGGTTGGTCGAGAGACGCCTAGGAGGCGGCGGGGCGGAGTCAGGCTCCGCCCGCGCGCCCCCCCCGCCGGCCGCCGCCCCGCGCCGCGCCCACCATCAGCTCCTCGTTGATGATCATCTTGCTGATGATGCTGTGAACTGTCGGCAGGTCCAGCTCGAACATGTCCGCCAGGATCTCCATGCTGGTGGGCGGAGGAGGGGGAGGAGTCAGCGCGGCCCCGCCCCGCCCCAGCCCCGCCCCGCCCCGCCCGTCACCTGATAGAGTCGTAGACGCTGCTGTAGGTGAAGAGGTAGGTGCGGAGCGACTCCTCTTGGATCTTCCTGCGGGACGCAAGAGGGAGATCAGCGAGCGGCGAGGCGTCGCCCGGGACGCGAGGCGGAGATCGAAGAACGACGAAGCCTCCGTCCCCGCCCTGCCCCGCCCCGTCCCCGCCCCACCGACCTGACCAGCATGGTGCGCACTTTATCGGCCTCGGGGAAGAGGTCCCACACCTTGCCGTTCATCTTCTCGTTGACGACGAAGCGGTGGCACGTTCGCCAGTCGCCCATCTTCATCGCCTTGGAGGCGGCCACCACGTGCTCCCGCATGGACTCCGGAGGCCCTGCGGAAGGCGGGGGTGGCGTCGGGAGCCCCGCTTTCCCCCCCCCCCGAACCCCAAAACGCGCGGCTGCACGCGGGGGAGGCCGCTCCGTACCCAGCAGGGGCTGCCTCTCGCCGACGCGCAGCTGGTGGTGGAACTGCTTGCTGATCATGCGCCGGCGGGCGTCGAACTCGTGGGCCGCCATGTAGGGGATCTCCAGCAGCATGGCGGCCACCAGGTAGACGCATTCCAGCAGCTCCAGGTTGACGTGCATGTGGAAAGGCACCTGCCGGCGTTTTTCCACTTTTTCCTGCTCCGGGTTCCGCTCCTGCAGGCTCCGGAGGAGCAGCCCCTGGCCCAGGAGCTCCTTGGCGCGCCCGGAGGACTGGATGTCCAGCAGCGCGTTGTGGGCGTCCTTGATCAGCCCCTCACGGAAGGCGCAGATTCCCAGCTGGACCATCGTGCGGTTGTAGAGGATCTGGGGGGGGGGGGGGGGGGGGTTAGGGCGGGGCTGGGGCGGGGCCGGGGCGGGGCAAGCCTGGGGAGGTCGAGGGGAAGGACTTGGGGGGGGGGCCTAAATCGGAGCTGACGGAGGGAACCTGCGGGCGCTTGGGGGGCAGAGGGGGGCCCTATAGGGACCCCAGAGGGACTTGGAAGGCAGGGGGAGCCTCTATAGGGACCCTATAGGGAGTTGGGGGGCGGATGGAGCCCCTATAGGGACCCCAGAGGGACTTGGGGGGCAGAGGGGGCCCCTATAGAGACCCTATAGGGACCCCAGAGGGACTTGGGGGGCAGGGGGAGCCTCTATAGGGACCCCAGAGGGACTTGGGGGGCAGAGGGAGCCCCTATAGGGACCCCAGAGGGACTTGGGGGGCAGAGGGGGCCCCTATAGAGACCCTATAGGGACCCCAGAGGGACTTGGGGGGCAGAGGGAGCCTCTATAGGGACCCCAGAGGGACTTGGGGGGCAGGGGGAGCCCCTATAGGGCTTTGGGGGGTAGAGGGAACCCCTATAGGGACCCCATAGGATCTTGGGGGGCAGGGGGAGCCCCTATAGGGACCCTATAGGGCTTTGGGGGGTAGAGAGGACCCCTATAGGGACCCCAGAGGGATTTGGGGGGCAGAGGGGATCCCTATAGGGACCCCATAGGGACTTGGGGGGCCGGGGGACCCCCATATTGCCTTACAGGGACCCCACAAGCACTTAGGGGGCAGAGGGGGACCCCAGTATCACCCTATAGGGACTTGGGAGGCAGAGGGGACCCCTATAGGGATCCCAGAGGGACGTGGGGGGCAGAGGGGGACCCCAGTATCACCCTATAGGGACTTGGGGGGCAGAGGGGGCCCCTATAGGGACCCCAGAGGGACTTGGGGGGCAGAGGGGGCCCCCAGTATCACCCTATAGGGACCCCAGAGGGACTTGGGGGGCAGAGGGGGCCCCTATAGAGACCCCAGAGGGACTTGGGGGGCAGAGGGGGCCCCTACAGGGACCCCATAGGGACTTGGGGGGCAGAGGGGGACCCCAGTATCACCCTATAGGGACTTGGGGGGCAGAGGGAGCCCCTATAGAGACCCCATAGGGACTTGGGGGTCACAGGGGGACCCCAATATTGCCTTATAGGTGCCCCAGAGGGACTTGGGGGTCACGGGGGGAGCCCAGTGTCACCCTATAGGGACCCCCCAGGCACTTGGGGGGCTGAGGGGCCCCCTATAGAGACCCCATAGAGACTTGGGGGTCACGGGGGGAGCCCAGCATCACCCTATAGGTGCCCCATAGGGATTTGGGGGTCACGGGGGGGCCCCGGTATCGCCCTATAGGGGCCCGCAGGCACTTGGGGGGCAGAGAGGGACCCCGCAGACACTTGGGGGTCACGCCTGGGGCGGGGGGGGGGTGCCGAAGGCAAGGTGACGGGGCACCCCGAAAGCCGGCGGGTCGCGGGGCGCGTCACCTGGACGGGCGGGTCGGCGTGCTGGATGTTGTCCTGCAGGTGTGACATCAGCATGAGGTCACGCGCCTGGTACCAGCGGCTGTGCAGGGCGTGGTGGTAGATGTGGCAGAGGATGGCGCAGGTGCGGATGCGGTCGGTGCGGTCCTTGGCGTAGACGTATTTGCAGAGGCGCTCCATCAGCGCCGCCGAGTCTTCCTCCTCCTCCTCCTCTTCCTCCTCCGGCGCCGGCGCCGGCGCCGCCGCCGGCTCCCCGGCGCCGCGGCGGTGAGCGCGGTAGTCGAACTTGTAGTAGGTGTGGAGGACGCGGCGCAGGTAGACGCGGCACAGCTCCTCCGTCGTCCCCTTCTCCTGCAGGTAGCGCTGCAGGCGGGCGATGATGCCGCAGACGCGCCCCTCGTCCTTCAGGTGGTCCACGTACTCTGCGGGGCGCGGCGCGGGCGTCGGCGGCTTCTTCGGCCTCGCCGACGACGCCCCCCGCCCCGCCCTGCCCCGCCCCGCCTCACCTTGGGAGTGGGGGTCAGTGTTCTGCATGATTTTGGTGAACTCCTCGTCCATCCGCTCCACCAGCGTGAGGATGCAGCCGCGCACGCGGTAGGGCTGCGGGGGGGCGGGGGGGGAGCGGAGGAGGGGCTGGGGGGGGGCGTCGCCTGCCCCACGGCTGCCCCACGGCTGCCCCACGGCTGCCCCTCCAGCCCCACAGGGTCCCCCACGGGCCAAATCTCCCTTCCCGAGAGCAGAAACTGCCACCCCCAGACCCACAACTACCCCCCCGACCCACAACTATCACTTCCAGCCCCACAACTACCCCTTCCAGACCCACAACCACCCCCCCAGACCCACAACTATCCCCCCAGACCCATAACTATCACTTCCAGCCCCACAACCGCCCCCCCAGACCCACAACTACCCCCCAGACCCACAACCACCCCCCAGACCCACAACTATCCCCCCCAGACCCACAACTATCACTTCCAGCCCCACAACCACCCCCCCAGACCCATAACTACCCCCCCGACCCACAACTATCACTTCCAGCCCCACAACTACCCCTTCCAGACCCACAACCACCCCCCAGACCCACAACCACCCCTTCCAGACCCACAACTGCCCCTTCCAGACCCACAACCACCCCCCCAACCCACAACTACCCCCCCAGACCCACAACTACCCCCCCCCAGACCCACAACTACCCCCCCAACCCACAACTATCCCTTCCAGACCCACAACTGCCCCTTCCAGACCCACAACAACCCCCCCAACCCACAACCGCCCCCCCAGACCCACAGCTATCCCTTCCAGACCCACAACTATGCCCCTGACCCACAACTATCACTTCCAGCCCCACAACCACCCCCCCAGACCCACAACTGCCCCTTCCAGACCCACAACCGCCCCCCCAGACCCACAACTACCTCTCCCAGACCCACAACCACCCCCCAGACCCACAACTATCCCCCCCAGACCCACAACTATCACTTCCAGCCCCACAACCACCCCCCCAGACCCACAACTGCCCCTTCCAGACCCACAACCGCCCCCCCAGACCCACAACTACCTCTCCCAGACCCACAACCACCCCCCAGACCCACAACTATCCCCCCCAGACCCACAACTATCACTTCCAGCCCCACAACCACCCCCCCAGACCCACAACCACCCCCCCAGACCCACAGCTACCCCTTCCAGACCCACAACCACCCCCCCAGACCCACAACCACCCCCCCAGACCCACAACTAACCCTTCCAGACCCACAACTACCCCCCCACACCCACAACCACCCCCCCAGACCCACAACTACCCCCCCAGACCCACAACCACCCCCCAGACCCACAACCACCCCCCAACCCCACAACCGCCTCTCCCGACCCCCACCCACCCCCCAAACCCCGCCCCCGGCCCCGCCCACCTGCTCGGGATTGGCCAGGTTCTCCGACTCCTCCACGATGTTCTCCCCGATGAAAATCTCCGGGTGGGCGAAGAGGATGTCCAGGAGCTCCTCGATGCAGCCCAAACACTTCTGCCACATCTCCGGCTGCGCCCCCGCCGAGCAGAGCGGGAAAACAAAAACCGGCTGAAGGGCGGGGCCGCCCCGCCCCGCGCCCCGCCCCGCGCCCCGCCCCGCGCCCCGCCTCACCTTCATGTAGGTGGCCAGGTTGGGGTTGTAGTCGTAGAGCGAGGCGATGATGTTGAACTTGATCTTCACCTCCAGCGCCACGCCCAGCCCGTTCTCGTTAGCGATGCTCACCAGCAGCTGCAGCAGCTCGATCTGCGCCGCCCTGCGGGCGAAGCCCGGCGTCGGCCGCCCCGCCCCGGCCGCGCCCGCCCCGCCCCTGCCCCGCCCCGCCTCACCGATCCGTCCCTTTCTTCCCCCGCGCTTGCAGGATCTCGTTCAGCTTCTTCACCACCACGGCGTGGTTGATCTCCGTCCCTTTGGCGAACATCTTGGGCTTCTCCTGCGGGACGCCGCCTTCAGGGGCGCCGCCCCGCCGCGCCCCGCCACGCCCCGCCCCGCCCCTCACCTTGACCAGCGGGACCCCGCCCTTGACCTTCTCCCACTCGCCGCCTTCGTTGTCCTCCTCCTCCTCCTCGTACTTGCGGCTCTTGCGGTCGTGCTTCTTCTTCGCCTTCTCCTCCCGCTTCTTCTCCCCCCCTTCTTGTCCTCGTCCCTGCAGTGGGGCAGACCCACAACTTGGGGGTCGCGGCGGCGGCCGCCGCCCCGCCCCGCCCGAGCCCCACACTTGTGGGGCGCCCCGTACTTCTTCAAGAACTTGGAAGCCAGCGAGGTGTACTTCCCCTCGTCTTCGTCCGACTCCGAGTCCGTGTCCGAGTCGGAGGAGCCCCAGTCTTCCTCCTCGTCCGACTCCTCCTCCTCCTCCTCCTCCGCCTGCAACGGGGCCGCTCGGGGGTCAGCCCCGCCCCGCCCGCCCCGCCCCGCCCGCCCCGCCCCGCGAGCCCACCTCCATCTTCTTCAAGTAGCGGCTGCGCGCCTCGCCGCCGGCGTCCTTCTTCTTCAGGAAAGCGGCGGCGCCGACGCCGTCCTCGTCCTCCTCCTCCTCCGAGGACGAAGAGGTGGAGCCTGGCGGAAAAAAAAAAAAAGGCACCACACCCAAAAGGGGGCGGAGTCGAGCCCCGCCCCGCGCGCCCCACCCCGCCCCACCCCGCGCGTCCTCCTCACCTTCCGAATCCCGACTTTTCTTCTCCTCGTCTTCGTCCGACTGCTCCGGGTTCTGCGCCACGACAAGGCGGGGGGTAATAAAAATGCGCCGCCGCCCCGCCCCGCTGCCCCGCCCCGCGGCCCCGCCCCGCCGACCTGCTTGTAATTAGCGATGTGGGTCTCGTAATCGCGGTTGTACTTGCGGATCTTCTGCCGGAGCGTGCTGAGCGCTTTGGCGTTGTTCTTGTTCATCTTCTTCTTCCCTTCCTTGTCCTCCCACAGCTGCGGGGCGCAAGGATTCCCGCTCAGCCCCGCCCCCGCGCCCCGCCCCCGCGCCCCGCCCCCGCGCCCCGCCCCGCACCTCGTTAAGGTAGTCCTCCAGGTCGGCCAAGATGCGGACGTAGAAACGGGGGACGCCCTCCTTGTCGACGATGCTCTTGGCTTTGCCGTAGGCTTTGCCCAGCAGCTCGAACTCTTCCAGGCACTTGGTGACGTCGCGGATTTTCATGGCGTTCCGGATGGTTTTGATCAGGTTGGTCAACTCCTCGAACCTGCGGGGCGGGGCCGCGGGGCGGGGCCGCGGGGCGGGGCCGTCAGCCCCGCGGCAGCCTCGGTTGGTTTCGGGGGAGGGGCGGGGCCGCACCGTTTGTCCTTGGCGCTGCGCACGACTCGCTTGGTGTCCTCTTCGTCTTCGCTCAACAAGATGGGTCTGAGGGGAAGAGAAGAGAAAAGGGGGGGGAAAAGTGTGGGGCAGCCCCACGGCGCGGCCCCACGGCGCCTTCGTCCCGCCCCCTACTTGCTGTAGTTTCCCCCGACGGGCTTGGTCACCAGCTCGTCGCCCGAAACGGAGGATTCCGATTCGCTGTCGGAGCCGGTGGTGAAGAAGCGCGACATGGCGGCGGCGGCGTGGGGCTGGGGAAAGGGAGGGTGGGGGTCGGACCCACGGCGCCGGGGCTCTGCCCCACGGCGGGGCGCGGTCCGGCGCTTCTCGTCGTTCCGGGGGGCGGGGGCTGCCCCACGGACAGCCCCGCCCCACGCGTTTCCCAGCCCCATAGATTCACATCCCCCCCCCCCCCGATCCACCTGTGGGTCCCTCTCCCCATAGATCTGCCTGCCTCACGGCTCCTTCCGCCCCATAGATTTGCCCGCCCCACGGCTCCCCCAGCCCCACGGCTCCCCCCGCCCCACGGATCCCCCAGCCCCACGGCTCCCCCAGCCCCACGGCTCCCCCAGGCCCTATAGCTACGCCAGCCCCACAGCTCCCCCCCAATAAACCCGCCTGCCCCACGGGTTCCCCAGCCCCATAACTACACCTGCCCTAGAGATCCGCCCCCCCCCCCAGCCCCATAGATCACCCCACAGCTCGCCCGCCCCGGCCTCCCTCCAGCCCCACACCGAGCCCCGCAGCTCCCCCGGCCCCACGGATCTTCCCGCCCCACGGATCTTCCCGCCCCACAGCTCCTCCCGCCCCACAGCTCCCTCTCCCCCCCCCCCCAGCCCCCCAACTCCCCCAGCCCCACATTTCAGCCCCACCCCCCCTCCCCCCGCACTCGCACGCGGCAGCAGCGACGCTTCCCGAAGCCTCCGGGCTGTGGAGGGGAGGGCGGCGGCGTGCGGAAGTGACGTCACCGCGCCGCCCTTCCGCTTCCCCCTCCTCCGCGCGGGGGCCGCTGGGAAACCGAGTCCCCACCGGGGAGGACAACACCCCCCCGCCCTCCTGGTAAAGAGACACGCCCCCAACGCCACGCCCCCTCCAAAGCCACGCCCCCCTTGCCCCCGCAGTCAGCAGCCGGTTCTGGGGTCTCAACGGCGTTTATTGGCTCCGCGCCGCCGTGGGGCAGAGCCGTGGGTCCCGGGTCTCCCCACGCGCCGTGGGGCAGAGCCGTGGGTCCCGGGTCTCCCCACGCGCCGTGGGGCAGAGCCGTGGGTCCCAGCGGTCCGTGCCGTGGGGCAGAGCCGTGGGTCCCGGGTCTCCCCACGCGCCGTGGGGCAGAGCCGTGGGTCCCAGGTCTCCCCACGCGCCGTGGGGCAGAGCCGTGGGTCCCAGCGGTCCGTGCCGTGGGGCAGAGCCGTGAATCCCAGGGCTCCCCATGCGCTGTGGGGCAGAGCCGTGGGTCCCAGGGCTCCTCGTCGCCGTGGGGCAGCTGTGGGTCCGGGAGGAGGCAGGGGGGCCACGCTGCCGTGGGGCAGAGCCGCGGGTCCTTGAACTCCCTGTCGCCGTGGGTCCCGGGGCTCTCCACCGCTGTGGGGCAGAGCCGTGGGTCCCGGGTCTCCCCACGCGCCGTGGGGCAGAGCCGTGGGTCCCGTCCCTCCCTGCCGCTGTGGGGCAGAGCCGTGGGTCCCGGGTCTCCCCACGCGCCATGGGGCAGCGCCGTGGGTCCCGGGTCTCCCCACGCGCCGTGGGTCCCGTACCTCTCCCCTCCGTCGCCGTGGGTCGCGCCGTCCCTCTTCTCCGCCGTGGGTCAGAGGGGGGGCCGGCAGAAGAAGCGGTGGACCCCCAGCGCCGCCCCCCCGGCCAGCGCGATCCCCACCGTGTCGGCCACCGACGCCACCGTCATGGCGAACTCCCGCCCCTCGGGCGGCGCCTGCGGCCACGCCCGCTTTACTTAGGGGTCTGCCCCATAGATTTCCCGCCCCCCCCCCCCGCCCCGCCCCGCCGGACCCACCTCTTCGGCCACGTTGAGGAAGGCGTTAGCGTAGGCGGCTCCGCCCACCGCCCCCTCCCCGCCCACGATGGCGAAGGCCACGCCCAGCGCGGGGAGGAAGGGGACGGCCACGGCGACCCACAGGACGGCGGCGTTGAGCACCTGGGGGGGGGGGGGGGGGAGGGGCGCGAAGGTTGGGGGGCGCCGCCGTGGGGCCGCCCCACGGGCGAGGGGCCGGGTTCGTACCTGCAGGAGGGCGAGGGGCCAGACGCGGCGCAGGCGGCAGCACCGCGGCGACGACCGCGAGGCGAAGACGCCCGCCTGGTACAGCAGCTGGTACCTGCGGGGCGGGAAAATGTGGGGCCGCCCCACGGCGCGCCCCACGGCGCGCCCCACGGCGCGACCCACGGCGCGGCGTTGTTGCCCGGCTGCGGGGCGCGCTCACCAGCGGTACTGGTCGTCGTGGGTCAGGGCGGAGGCGGGGAAGTACAGGAGCTCCAGCTGGGGGGGCGGGGGGGGGAAATGTGTGGGGCCGGCCCCACGGCGGTCGGGGGCGCAACCGTGGGGCCGGCCCCCCGCGAGGCCGCGGGTCCGGTCTGCAGAGCCAGCCCCACGGCACCCACCCCTGCCCCACGGCTGCCCCACACGCACCAGCCCCTGGTTGATGAAATATTCGGCGAAGTAGACGACGGCCAAGGGCGTGGCGTGCCGGGCGACGCCCTGCGGGGGAGGGGAGGGTCACCAGCGAGGACCCGGGCGTCCGGGCCCCACGGATCCCAGCCCCACGGATCCCTGCCCCACAGATGCCAGCCCCACGGATCCCTGCCCCACGGATCCCAGCCCCACGGATCCCAGCCCCACGGATCCCTGCCCCACAGATCCCTGCCCCACGGATCCCTGCCCCACGGATCCCAGCCCCACGGATCTCCTTTACCTTCGCCACCCTCCATTTCTCCCCCGGCGTCAGCCCCACGGCGGGGGGCGGCGGCTCCGTGGGGCGCGGGGGGGGACGCAGCAGGAAGAAGTAGCTGTGGGGCACGGGGGGGGAGAGGGGGGGAGGGGGGGTGGGGCTGCCCCACGGCTCCGCCCCACGGCTCCGCCCTGCGGCAGAGTAAAGCTCCGGGACCCCTGGCTCTGCCCCACGGCAACATGGACCCTTGGGACCCCCGCTCTGCCCCCCAACTCTGCCCCATGGCAAAATGGACGCTTGGGACCCCCACTCTGCCCCACGGCTCTGCCCCACGGCGATGTGGACTCCTGGGACCCCCAGCTCTGCCCCACGGCTCTGCCCCACGGCAACATGGACCCCCAGGACCCCCAGCTCTGCCCCACGGCTCTGCCCCACGGCAACATGGACCCCCAGGACCCCCACTCTGCCCCACGGCTCTGCCCCACGGCGATGTGGACTCCTGGGACCCCCACTCTGCCCCACAGCTCTGCCCCACGGCGATGTGGACTCCTGGGACCCCCACCTCTGCCCCACAGCTCTGCCCCACGGCTCTGCCCCACGGCAACACGGACCCCTGGGACCCCCAGCTCTGCCCCACGGCTCTGCCCCACGGCAACACGGACCCCCGGGACCCCCGGCTCTGCCCCACGGCTCTGCCCCACGGCCCTGCCCCCCGGCCGGCGCTTACCTGAGGAGGGTGAGGAGGGGGAGGGCGAGGGCGGGCAGCAGGGCGCGGGGGAGGGGCAGCCCCGCCTGCAGCAGCGCCCCGTACCCCAGGGCCCCGCCCAGCCCCGCCCCCCCCGTCCCCGAGGACCAGCAGGCGACCCCCACCCTGCCGCGGGGGGGCGGGAGAGGTCTGACCCGCGGCTCCGCCCCGCGCCCCTGCCCCCCCCCAGGCAGACCCCAGCCCCACATCGTCCCCCTCAGCCCCACACCGTCCACTCCGGCCCCATAGCAGCCCCCCAGCCCCACATCATCATCACCCCACATCCCAGCCCCATAGCAGCCCCCCAGCCCCACATCATCATCACCCCACATCCCAGCCCCATAGCAGCCCCACGGTGCCCCCCCCCCAGCCCCACACCCTTCTCCCAGCCCCACAACCGCCCCTCCAGCCCCACAACCATCCTCCCAGCCCCACACCAGCCCCCCCAGCCCCACGGCGTGTGTGTCCCCCCCAGCCCCACACCTGGGGTAGAAGGAAGCGAGCGCCAGGAAGGTGACCTCCCCCAGCCCCGAAGCGGCGCTGGCCAACACCACACCTGTGGGGCAGCCCCACGGCACGTCTATGGGGCAGCCCCACGGCGCGTCTATGGGGCCAGCCCCATGGCACGTCTATGGGGCCAGCCCCACGGCGTCCCCCGGCCCCGTACGCACCCCCCAAGCTGACGGCCGTGCCGGCGCTGCGGGTCACCAAGGCGAAGCTGCCCCACGCGCAGAGGGCGGCGACGATCACCCGTAAGCTGTGGGGCGCAGGAGTTCGGGACCCACGAGTCCTGCCCCACACATTTCCCCCCCCCCGCCCCGCACGCTGTCAGCCCCGCCCTTACTTGTAGGGCAGGAGGTGGACGACGAAAGGAGCCACCAGTTTGATGAAGAGCGTGGGGAGGATGTCAGCCAGCAGCACCGCCTGGGGGGAGACCCACGAGTTGGGGGGCGACCCACGGGGAGAGAGGGCAACCCATGGGTTGGGGGGCGACCCACAAGTTGGGGGGCGACCCATGGGGAGAGAGGGCAACCCATGGGTTGGGGGCGACCCACAAGTTGGGGGGCGACCCACAAGTTGGGGGGCGACGCAGAGATGGAGAGTGACCCACGAGTTGGGGGGCGGCCCACAGGGAGAGAGGGCAACCCATGGGTTGGGGGGTGACCCACAAGTTGGGGGGCGACCCACGGGGAGAGAGGGCAACCCATGGGTTGGGGGGCGACCCACAAGTTGGGGGGCGACGCAGAGATGGAGAGTGACCCACGAGTTGGGGGGTGACCCACAAGTTGGGGGGCGACGCAGAAATGGAGAGTGACCCACAAGTTGGGGGGCGACCCACGGGGAGAGAGGGCAACCCATGGGTTGGGGGGTGACCCACAAGTTGGGGGGTGACCCACAAGTTGGGGGGCGACGCAGAGATGGAGAGTGACCCACAAGTTGGGGGGTGACCCACGGGGAGAGAGGGCAACCCATGGGTTGGGGGTGACCCACAAGTTGGGGGGCGACGCAGAGATGGAGAGTGACCCACGAGTTGGGGGGCGACCCACAAGTTGGGGGGCGACCCAGAGATGGAGAGTGACCCACGAGTTGGGGGGCGACCCACAAGTTGGGGGGCGACGCAGAGATGGAGAGTAACCCACAAGTTGGGGGGTGACCCACAAGTTGGGGGGCGACGCAGAGATGGAGAGTGACCCACGAGTTGGGGGGCGACCCACAGATACAGCCCTGGATTGGGGGGATCCCACAGGGCGAGGCCGTGACCCATAGCTGGGGGGCAGCCCCACAGACCCCGCCCTGCCCCACCGCGCCCCGCCCCCTCCGGCCCCACCCTCCCAAGCCCCGCCCCCTTACCCCGGTGGAGAGGGGGTTGCAGTCGTAGCGGGAGCCGTTCTGGGGGGGCGCCGGCACCTGGGGGGGTGGGGGGGTGGGGAGAAAAGGGGGAGGGGCGAGTGGAGCGGTGGGGGGGGGGAGGGGCGACCCCCACCCCTCCCCGGGGCGGGGCACCCACCCACCTGCCCCGCCCGGGGCGGGTCCAGGATGTCGCGGGCGGCGCTGAGCATCAGCACGTACGGCAGGTTGTTGCAGAGACCCAGGATCCTGGGGGGGGGGATCAGTGGGGCGGGATCAGTGGGGCGGGGATCCGTGGGGCAGGATCCGTGGGGCAGGGATCCGTGGGGCGGGATCCGTGGGGCGGGATCCGTGGGGCAGGGATCCGTGGGGCGGGACCCTCACCAGAAAGCGGCCCCGTTCCTCCAGTGGGTGCCGGGCGGCTCTGGGGGGTCGTCGGCTGTGGGGGGGAAGGGGGTGAGTGGGGCGGGATGTGGGGCTGGGGGCTGGTTATGGGGCAGGCTGTGGGGCAGGCTATGGGGCAGGCTATGGGGCAGGCTGTGGGGCAGGCCGTGGGGCAGGCCGTGGGGCAGGCCGTGGGTCGGGGCTCTCACCCGGCAGCAGCGGCTCCTCCTCCGCCATCGCTGCGGGGTGGGGGGGAGGGGGGAAGGGAAAAGGGAGTGAGGCGAGCCGGGTCACGTGACCCCGCGCCCACGTGACGCGCTCGGCGCACGCGTGTGACCGCGCTGCCGCCGCTCGGGCTCGGGCCCCGCACCCCCACGCGGCAGCCGTGGGGCCGGAAACCGTTTATTCCCCTCCCCCATCTTGATCCGAAAATAAATAACGCCCGCCGTGGGGCGGGGCAGGGGGCGGAGCCGCCCCCACCGTAGGGCGGGGCAGGGGGCGGAGCTACGGGTCGGGCCGGCGGCAGAGGAGGCGGAAGTCGCGCAGGGCTCGCAGGAGGAAGACCTCGGTGGCCCGCAGGAGGGCGAAGGCCTCGCGCCGCCGGCCCCACTCGCCGTGGGGCGGGGCGTGGGGCGCCGGGGGGGGGCGGGGCGGCTCCGGGGGCTCGCCCAGCTGGGGGGGGGGGAGGGGGGGAGATGTGGGGCACCCCGTAAGTGCCCCCCCCCCCCCAAAAGGGGCACCTTGCCCTCACCCTACCCCCTCATCCTGGCCCCGCCCTGCCACCAGAAGCCCCGCCCACCTCGGCAGCAGTGCCCCCCCAGGCCCCAGCACAGCGGCACCCCCATGGCCCCGCCCACCCTGGAAGCCCCGCCCTACCCCGAGAAACTCCACCCCTCCCGGGAAGCCCTGCCCCCTCCTCATGCCCCCCCCCACCCCCAAAGACCCTCCCCTCCCCAGAAACCCCGCCCACCTCAGCAGCAATGCCCCCCCAGCTCCCAGCACAGCAGCATCCCCCCGTGTGGCCCTGCCCCTCTCCCTGAAGCCCCGCCCACCTCAGCCACAACCCCTCCCACCCCCCAGCTCCCAGCACAGCAGCACCCCCATGGCCCCACCCCCCTCAGCCACAACCCCTCCCACCCGCCAGCTCCCAGCACAGCAGCACCCTGAAACCCCGCCCCCCTCGGCCGCGACCCCTCCCACCCCCAGGACCCATCACAGCAGCACCCCCGTGGCCCCGCCCCTCTCCCCGCCTACCTCAGCCCCGCCCCCTCCCACCCACCAGCTCCCAGCACAGCGGCGCCCCCCGTGTGGCCCCGCCCCCTCCCGGAAGCCCCGCCCACCTCGGCGGCGATGGCCCGCCCCAGGTCTCGCAGGTCCCAGCGCAAGAGCGCCCCCCAGCGGCGGGGGGCGGCGCCGGCGCCGCCGCCCTCTAGCGCCCCCCAGCGGCCGCGGAGCGCCGCCAGGCGCCCGCCCAGCGCCCCCAGCCGCTGCCGGGCCTGCGGAGGGGGGCGTGTCCCACGGGTGCTCCTCCCCCTGCCCCGCAGAGACCCCGCCCCCGCCCCAGAGACTCCGCCCCCCGCCCCACAGGGCCCCCCCAGCAAACCCTCTGCCCCGTAGGAGCCCCCCCAGACCCCTCGCCCTGCCCCATAGGAACCCCATAGGAGCCCTATAGTAACTGCTCTCCCCCATAGGAACCCCCCGGCTCCCTCACCCTGCCCCATAGGAACCCCATAGCCCTCCCATAGGACCCCCCCCAGCCCCATAGGAGCCCTATAGTAACTGCTCTGCCCCATAGGAGCCCCCCCAGACCCACAGGACCCCCCCAGACCCCTCACCCTGCCCCATAGGAACCCCATAGCACCCCCCGTGCCCCATAGCCCCCCCATAGGAGCCCTATAGTAACTGGTCTGCCCCATAGGAGCCCCCCCAGACCCACAGGACCCCCCCAGACCCCTCGCCCTGCCCCATAGGAACCCCATAGCCCCCCCATAGGAGCCCTATAGTAACTGCTCTGCCCCATAGGAGCCCCCCCAGACCCCTCACCCTGCCCCATAGGAACCCCATAGCACCCCCCCGTGCCCCATAGCCCCCCCATAGGAGCCCCATAGTAACTGCTCTGCCCCATAGGAGCCCCCCCAGACCCCTCGCCCTGCCCCATAGGAACCCCATAGCCCCCCCATAGGAGCCCTATAGTAACTGCTCTGCCCCATAGGAGCCCCCCCAGACCCACAGGACCCACCCCGGCCCCCTCACCCTGCCCCATAGCACCCCCCGTGCCCCATAGCCCCCCCATAGGAGCGCTATAGTAACTGCTCTGCCCCATAGGAAACTCCCCAGTCCCTCCATCCTGCCCCATAGCCCCCCCAGCCCCATAGCCCCACCATAGGACCCTCCCCAGCCCTAAAGGAGCCCTCCAGCCCCATAGGACCCCCCCCAGCCCACTTACCCTGCCCTGTAGCCATCCCCCAGCCCCATAGGAACCCTGTAGTACCCCCCCCCGTGCCCCATAGCCCCCCCCCCCAGCCCTGTAGAGACACCCTGCCCCCCGCCGGTACCGTCAGCGCCATCCAGTCCCGGGCGGGGATGCTGACCGCTAAGGGGTGCCCGGGGGGAGCCGAGAGATGGAGCCGGACCCCGGCCAGCCGCTCCGCCACCTGCCCCGGGGCGGGGGACACCGGTTAACGGGGGGGGACGACAGACGGACAGAGACACGGACAGAGACACGGACACCACCGCCCCCCCCCCTCCTCCTCCTCCTCCTCACGTATCGCTCCGCCAGCTCCCGCGTCTCCCACAGCAGCCGCCGGCAGAGCCGCAACCCCCCCCGGGGACCCTCGGAGACCGAAACCGGGACCGGGAGAAGGAAGAGGAGGAGGACGAGGACGAAGCCGAAGCCAAAGCCGAAGCCGAAGCCGACCCCTCGCTGCCCCATAACCCCCCTCCCGGTTCCCGCTTCCCGCCGGTTTCGTTACCGGGAGAGGAGGCGATGGAAACTCCCGGCTTTTCCCTTGAGAGAGGGGGGCGGGAACGGCTCCCCTGAGGAGGCGTCCAATCAGAACGAGGGATGTGCGGGAGCAGCCAATGGGAAGGGAGGGGGGAGGCGAGCAGGCCAATCGGGAGGAGGGGGAGGAGGGGAGGGTGGCGGCGCATGCGCGAGGACGGGGGAGAGGGGAGGCGGCAGGGGCGGGAAAGCGGGAGCGCATGCGCGTTGCGGCGGGGAGGCGGGGCTTCGGCGCTGAGTGGGCGGGGAGGGGAATGGAGAGGGCGCGTGCGCAGTGCGGGAAGGCGGGGCTTCGGCGCCTGCGCAGTGCGGCGGGCGGGGAGGACGGCGCATGCGCAGTGGCTGCGTCGCGCAGCCCTGAGGGAGCCGCCGCCATTTTGTGTGTGTGTCCCCCCCCCCCCCCTTTCCCCTATCCGCTATCGCCGCTGTCATGGCGCTGGTCTCGGCCGATTCCCGCATCGCGGAGCTGCTGGGGGAGCTGCACCAGCTCATCAAGCAGACGCAGGTAACGGGGGGGGGGGGCACACACGGAACGGAAGACTTGGGGGGGGGGGCAGCGATTCCACAACCCCCCCCCCCCCGCCATCTTCCTCCTCCTTACCGCAGGAGGAACGCTCCCGCAGCGAGCACAACCTGGTCAACATCCAGAAAACCCACGAGAGGATGCAGACGGAGAATAAGAGTGAGGGGAAGGGGGCGGAGGGGGACACACACACGGACATATCGCCCCCCCCCCCCCCCTTCCCCGCATTGGGGTTTGGGGGCTCCTCCCAGAGCCCCCCCTGACCCCCCTCTCTCCCGTCAGTCTCTCCCTATTACCGGACCAAGCTGCGGGGGCTCTACACCACGGCCAAGGCTGATGCGGAGGCTGAGTGCAAGTAAGCTCTCCCTCACACACCTTTTTTGACCTCAAGTCCCCCTTTTTTACCCTAAAATCCTGATTTCCCGCCCCAAATCCCCCCCTTTTCACCCTCAAATCCTCATTCCCCCCCCAAATCCCCTTTTCACCTTAAAATTCTCATTTCCCCCCAAATCCCCCCCTTTTTACCCTAAAATCCTCATTTTGCCCCCCAAATCCCCTCCTTTTTACCCTCAAATCCTCATTCCCCTCCCAAATCACCCCTTTTCACCCCCAAATCCATGTTTGTTTTCTGTAAAGTCCCACTTTAAACTCCTAACTTCCTCATTTCCCTCCCAAATCCCCCCTTTTTTCCCCAAACTCCCTGTTCCCCTCCCAAGAGCCCCCTTCCCCCCCCAAAACTCCTGTTTTTAATGCAAAATTTACATGTTATGCCTCAGTTTTTTTTCCCTCCAAATCCCCCTTTTTACTGCAGAATCTGCACTTACTCACCCCTAAACCCGTTTTTGCCGCAAAATCGCCCTTTTTACCCCCAAACCCTCATTTCCCTGCCTCATTTCCCCCCCGATCCGCCTTTTTAACCCCAAACTCCCATTTTAAGCCGCAAATGCCTCTTCTTAACGCAAAATCCCCCTTCATTAACCCCCCAAAGTGCCCCTTTTCCCCCCCAATCCCCTTTTTCCCCCAAAATCCCCTTTTAACCACCCAAATCCCCCTTTAATGGAAAATCCCCATTCATTGACCCCCAAGTCCCCCCTTTTTACCCCCAAATCCTGCACTTCCCCCCTAAATCTTCCTATTTCCCAAATCCCTGTTTTAATACAAAATCCTTATTCATTGTCCCCCCATTCCCCCCCAAATCCCCATTTCCTCCCCCAGAATTCCCATTTTCCCCCCAATTCCCGCTTCCCCCCGCAAAATCCCGTTTTTTTCCCCCAGTCCGCGTTTTAATGCCAAATCCGCATTTATTTCTCCCCCAAATCCCCATTTTCCCTCAAAAAAATTCCCCATTCCCCCCCCAAATTCCCCCCTTTTCCCCCCCAATCCCTTTTTCCCCTTCCAGTCCCCATTTTAGTGCCAAATCCGCATTCGTTTCCCCCCAAATCTTCCCTTTTCTCCCAAAAAATTCCTTTTCGCCCCCAATGCCAATTTTAATGCTATATTCTTATTCATTCCACCCCCCCAAAATCCCCCTTCCCCCCCAAATCCCGCTTTTTCCCCCTAAAAATCCCGTTTCCCCCACCAGTTCTAATTTTAATGCCATATTCTTATTCATCCTGCCCCCAAAATCCCCCTTTTCCCCCCCAAATCCCGCTTTTTCCCCCTAAAAATCCCGTTTCCCCCCCCAGTTCTAATTTTAATGCTATGTTCTTATTCATCCTGCCCCCAAAATCCCCCTTTTCCCCCCCAAATCCCATTCCCCCCCCACTAAATCCCCATTTTAACGCCAAATCCTCCTTCACCCCCCCAATCCCCATTCCCCCCGCCCTGCATCCCGCCATCTCCCCCCCCTTCCCCCCCCCCTTTTTACCCCCAAATCGGCTTATTTTACTATTTTCAGTGGTTTTTTTTTTTTTTTTCCCCATTTCCCCCCCCCCGCAGCATCCTGCGCAAGGCGCTGGATAAAATCGCCGAGATCAAATCCCTCCTGGAAGAACGCCGCATCGGTACTGCACCCCGGGGCGGGGGGGGACACGGGGGCACACGACTCTCCATCGAAGCCCCCCCAACCCCTTCTAAAAATTGAACTTTTTTCTCCCCAGCCGCCAAAATCGCGGGAATTTACAGCGAAGCGGAGCCCCCCCGCAAAACGATGCGCCGGGGGGTGCTGATGACGTTGCTCCAGCAGTCGGCCATGACGCTGCCGCTCTGGATCGGCAAACCCGGCGAAAAGTAAGAGAAAAAGGTTTGGGGGGGGGGTTGGGGTGCCGGGACCCCTCCTGACTCCCCCCCCCCCACCCCCTTTTGCCCCCTCAGGCCCCCCCCGTTGTGCGGGGCTGTGCCGGCGGCGGGGGATTACGTAGCCAAACCCGGGGATAAGGTTGCCGCCCGGGTGAAGGCGCTGGAAGGGGACGAGCAGTGGATCTTGGCCGAGGTCGTCAGCTACAGCCACGCCGCCAACAAGTGGGTCACCGCCCCCCCCCGTGCCCCGAAACAGCCCCCCGTGCCCCAAAATTGCCACCCTGTGCCCCAAAATGGAACCTTTGAACCCCGAAACAGCCACCTGGTGCCCCAAAATGGCTCCCTGTGCCCCAAAATGGCCCCCCCAGTCCCAAAATTGCCACCCTGTGCCCCAAAATGGAACCCTTGAACCCTAAAATGGCCACCCGGTCTCCCAAAATGGCCCCCCCAGCCCCAAAATTGCCACCCTGTGCCCCAAAATGGAACCTTTGAACCCCAAAACGGCCACCTGGTGCCCCGAAATGGCCCCCCCAGCCCCAAAATTGCCACCCTGTGCCCCAAAATGGAACCCTTGAACCCTAAAATGGCCACCCGGTCTCCCAAAATGGCCCCCCCAGCCCCAAAATTGCCACCCTGTGCCCCAAAATGGAACCTTTGAACCCCAAAACGGCCCCCCGGTGCCCCGAAATGGCCCCCCCAGCCCCAAAATTGCCACCCTGTGCCCCAAAATGGAACCCTTGAACCCTAAAATGGCCACCCGGTCTCCCAAAATGGCCCCCCCAGCCCCCTAATGGCCACCCTGTGCCCCGAAACAGCCCTCTGTGCCCCAGAATGGCCCCCCCCAGCCCCAAAATTGCCACCCTGTGCCCCAAAATGGAACCTTTGAACCCCGAAATAGCCACCTGGTGCCCCGAAATGGCTCCCTGTGCCCCAAAATGGCCCCCCCAGTCCCAAAATTGCCACCCTGTGCCCCAAAATGGAACCCTTGAACCCTAAAATGGCCACCCGGTCTCCCAAAATGGCCCCCCCAGCCCCAAAATTGCCACCCTGTGCCCCAAAATGGAACCTTTGAACCCCAAAACGGCCCCCCGGTGCCCCGAAATGGCCCCCCCAGCCCCAAAATTGCCACCCTGTGCCCCAAAATGGAACCCTTGAACCCTAAAATGGCCACCCGGTCTCCCAAAATGGCCCCCCCAGCCCCCTAATGGCCACCCTGTGCCCCGAAACAGCCCTCTGTGCCCCAGAATGGCCCCCCCCAGCCCCAAAATTGCCACCCTGTGCCCCAAAATGGAACCTTTGAACCCCGAAATAGCCACCTGGTGCCCCGAAATGGCTCCCTGTGCCCCAAAATGGCCCCCCCAGCCCCAAAATTGCCACCCTGTGCCCCAAAATGGAACCTTTGAACCCCGAAATAGCCACCTGGTGCCCCGAAATGGCTCCCTGTGCCCCAAAATGGCCCCCCCAGCCCCAAAATTGCCACCCTGTGCCCCAAAATGGAACTCTTGAACCCCGAAATAGCCCCCCCAGCCCCAAAGTTTCCACCCTGTGCCCCAAAATGGAACTCTTGAACCCCGAAATGGCCCCCCCAGCCCCAAAACTGCTCCTCTGTGCCCCGAAACAGCCCTCTGTGCCCCAAAATGGCCCCCCCAACCCCAAAATGGAACCCTTGAACCCCAAAATGGCCCCCCTGTGCCCCCAAATGGCCCGCCCAGCCCCCAAACGGTCCCCTTGAGCCCCAAAATGGCCCCCCCGCCCCAAAACGGAACCTTTGAACCCTGAAGTGGCTCCCCGTGCCCCAAAAAAGCCCCCTTGAGCCCCAAAATGGCCCCCCCCGAGCCACACATGGCCCCCTGTGCCCCAAAATGTCCCCCCCAAGCCCCAAAATGCCCCCCCCTAGTTCTGAAAGGGACTCCTGTGCCCCAAAATGCCCCCCCCCGAACCCCAAACCAGCCCCCCGTGCCCCCAAACCTCGTATTTCCTCCTCTTAGGCCCCTGAGCTGCCCAAACCCCCCCAAATCCCCACTTTCACCCTGCAGACCCCCCCGCGCCCCCCCAACTCCCCCCCAAACCCCCACTTTCACCCTGCAGACCCCCCCGCGCCCCCCCAACTCCCCCCCAAACCCCCACTTTCACCCTGCAGACCCCCCCGCGCCCCCCCAACTCCCCCCCAAACCCCCACTTTCACCCTGCAGACCCCCCCGCGCCCCCCCAACTCCCCCCCAAACCCCCACTTTCACCCTGCAGACCCCCCCGCGCCCCCCCAACTCCCCCCCAAACCCCCACTTTCACCCTGCAGACCCCCCCGCGCCCCCCCAACTCCCCCCCAAACCCCCACTTTCACCCTGCAGACCCCCCCGCGCCCCCCCAACTCCCCCCCAAACCCCCACTTTCACCCTGCAGACCCCCCCGTGCCCCCCCAACTCCCCCCCAAACCCCCACTTTCACCCTGCAGACCCCCCCGCGCCCCCCCAACTCCCCCCCAAACCCCCACTTTCACCCTGCAGACCCCCCTGAGCCCCCCCAATTCCCCCCTAAACTCCCACTTTCACCCTGCAAACCCCCCCACACCCCTAAAAACTTCTTCCAGACCCCCCCAGAGCCCCCCCAAACACCCCTGAACCCCCAAACTTCCCCCCAACTCCCCCCCAAACCCCCACTTTCACCCTGGAAGCCCCCCCAGACCCCCCCCCCCCCCATTTTTCTCCCAACACTTGCCTGTTTTAGGTACGAAGTGGACGACATCGACGAAGAAGGCAAAGAGTAAGTTCCTCTCCGACCCCCCCCGAACCCCCCCCCCCCCCGAAACCCTTCAAAGACCCCCCCTAAATTTTGGGGGGGGCCCCCCCCGCAGGCGCCACACCCTCAGCCGCCGCCGCATCATCCCGCTCCCCCAGTGGAAAACGAACCCCGAAACGGACCCCGAGGCGCTTTTCCACAAAGACCAGCTCGTCCTCGCCCTCTACCCCCAGACCACCTGCTTCTACCGCGCCCTCATCCACGCCCCCCCGCAAAGGGTACGCCCCTTAAATTTTGGGGGGGGGGGCCCCTGATTTTCGGGGGGTGCCTCGACCCGCCTGTGACCCCCCCCCCCCCCGCGACGTTCGTTAAGCCGCAGGACGATTACTCGGTGCTGTTTGAGGACACGTCCTACGCCGACGGCTACTCGCCCCCCCTCAACGTCGCCCAGCGTTACGTGGTGGCTTGTAAGGAGACCAAGAAGAAGTAAAAAACGGGGGGGGCCCCCCCAAAATTAGGGGGCGGGGCCTGGAGGGGCGGAGCTTTGGGGGGGTGGAGCTTTGGGGGGTGGAGCTTTGAGGGGCGGAGCTTTGGGGGGGTGGAGCTTTGGGGGCCGGAGCGGTGAATGGGGGAGAGGTTTGTCCTTGGGGAATTGGGGAGGGGGTTGTAGGTACAGAACCCCCCCTGCTGCCCTCAGGGCTGCCCCATAGCGGGGCTTCCCTGCCCCATAGCGGGGCTCCCTGCCCCATAGCGGGATCCCCTGCCCCATAGCGGGATCCTCCTGCCCTATACTGGGCTTTTTGTGCCCCACAGCGGGCTTCCCTGCCCCACAGCGGGCTTCCCTGCCCCATAGCGGGGTTTCCCTGCCCCATAGCGGGGTTTCCCTGCCCCATAGCGGGATCCCCTGCCCCATAGCGGGATCCCCTGCCCCACAGCGGGTAGTTCTGCCCCACAGCAGGATCCCCTGCCCCATAGCGGGGCTTCCCTGCCCCATAGCAGGGTTTCCCTGCCCCATAGCGGGATCCCCTGCCCCATAGCGGGATCCCCTGCCCCATAGCGGGGTTCCCCTGCCCCATAGCAGGATCCCGTGCCCCATAGCGGGGCTTCCCTGCCCCATAGCGGGATCCCCTGCCCCATAGCGGGGTTTCCCTGCCCCATAGCGGGATCCCCTGCCCCATAGCGGGATCCCCTGCCCCATAGCGGGGTTTCCCTGCCCCATAGCGGGATCCCCTGCCCCACAGTGGGTAGTTCTGCCCCACAGCGGGATCCCCTGCCCCATAGCGGGGCTTCCCTGCCCCATAGCAGGGTTTCCCTGCCCCATAGCGGGATCCTTTGCCCCATAGCGGGGCTTCCCTGCCCCATAGCGGGATCCTCCTGCCCTATACTGGGCTTTTTGTGCCCCATAGCGGGATCCCCTGCCCCATAGCGGGATCCCCTGCCCCATAGCGGGGTTTCCCTGCCCCATAGCGGGATCCCCTGCCCCATAGCAGGATCCCCTGCCCCATAGCGGGGCTTCCCTGCCCCATAGCGGGGCTTCCCTGCCCCATAGCGGGATCCCCTGCCCCATAGCGGGATCCCCTGCCCCATAGCAGGATCCCCTGCCCCATAGCTGGGATCCCCTGCCCCATAGCGGGGCTTCCCTGCCCCATAGCGGGATCCCCTGCCCCATAGCGGGGTTTCCCCGCCCCACAGCGGTTCTTCCCGGTGACCCCGCCCCCCATCGGGCCCCGCCCTCTGCCCCACAGCCCCGCCCCCACCCACCCCGCCGTGCCCCACAGCGGGGGCGGGGTGACCGGGTCGCCCCTCCCCTCCCCCGCTGATGACATCACCCGGCGTCCCTGATGGGGGAGGGGCCGGCCCCTCCTCCTCCTCTTCTTTATTGTAAAACAGTTCATTAAAATATTAAGCCCCGCCTCGGGGGGGCGGGCCCGGAAGTTGGCTCCGCCCTCTCGGGCGGCGGCAGCAGCTGGTCTGTCGGGTGAACCTGGGGAGGTCAGAGGTCAAAGGTGGGTGGGGCTGGAGGGAGGTGGTGGGGCGGAGGAGGGGCAGGGCTTACCAGGGCGGGGGCCTCGAGCTCCACCCATTTGTCGTCATCATCGTCACAGTCACCGAGGTGGCGGCGAATCAGGTCGCCCCAGAGGAGGTGGGTGTGGCAGCTGGGCGGGGGGCACAGTTGCCATGGTGACGCTCACCCCAGCAACAGGCCCCGCCCCTTAGCAACAGCCCCAGCAACCGCCTCCAATAGCAAGAGCTTCCTGTAGCAACAGGCCCCGCCCCCTAGCAATGCTCCCTGGAACAAGCCCCGCCCCTAGCAGCACACCATAGCAACAAGCCCCACCCCCAGAAACGCCCTGTGCAACAAGCCCCGCCCCCCAGCAGCCTCTGCAACAGCAACAAGCCCCACCCCCTACCGACGGCCTCCCTGGGAAGCCCCGCCCCCAGCAATGCTCTCTGCAACAAGCCCCGCCCCTTAGCAGCAGACTATGGTAAGCCCCACCCCCTGGAAGCAAGCCCCACCCCCTAGCAACAGCCTCTCCAGAAAGCCCCGCCCCTAGTCCCAGCCCTAGCAACCCCCCCCTTGCAACTGCCCCTCCCTTTGCAACGCGCCCCGCCTCCCCCGTGCTGGCCCCGCCCCCTCACCCGGGACAGTCCCCGCCCACGGGCAGCAGGTGGGCGGGGTCAGAGCGCAGGAAGTGCCGGGCCAGGCAGGGGGGATGGGCGGCCACGGGGCAGCGGGGGCAGCGCAGGGGGGGCGGGGCCTCCTGCGGGGGGGAGGGGACACTCCGAGGCCACGCCCCCCACCCCCTGGCTTGCCCCCCCAGCCCTCCTCTCCCCAGACTCGCTTAGCCCCTCCCCATAGGCCACGCCCCCTCCCCAGACCACACCCCATCTGCTCCACCCAGCCCCCCTTAACTCCACCCTCACGCCCTCTCTACATTCCAAGCCCCGCCCCCTCCTCGGACCACGCCCCCGGCCACGCCCCCATCTGCTCCTCCCCCCACACCCCCTTAAGTCCACCCCAGGCCCTCTCTACACCCCCAATCCCCGCCCCCTTCCCCAATCCCCGCCCCCTTCCCCAGACCCCGCCCATTCCCAAGCCCCGCCCCCCCGGTACCAGGCAGGGCTCCCCGCAGAGGGCACAGGGCGGAGGGGGCGTGTCCCCGGCGGGGCGGTGCCGGCGGCGTGTGGGGCGTGTTCTGGGCGTCGGCCCCGCCCCTCCTTCCTCCACCACCACGTGAGGGGGCGGGGGGGGCTGGAGGGCGGGGTGCGGCGGTGGGCGGAGCCAGCGGAGGCGCAGAGGGAGGCGGCACCAGGGCGGGGCGCAGAGGAGGCGGGGCAAGAGGCGGAGGGCGAAGGCGATTGGCCGCTCGCGGGGCCGGCGGGGGGTGAAGGCGGGGAGGCGGCGGGAGGCGGTGGGGTGCTGCCACGCCCACTCGAACTGCGTCGGGAGGGGGCGGAGTCAGCAACGGGGCGGAGCCGAGAAAGGGCGGGGGCGGCGCCAAGGAAGGCGGGGGCGTGTCTCACCCTCAGCGCCGCCACATCGGAGGGAAACCCGTAGACGTACAGCTCCATCTCCCTGCGGGAAGTGACGTCAGCGAGGGGGCGGGGCTCGCCGCCGCCGCTTCCGGCACCCCCCCCCCCCCCCGCCGCCGTTCCGGGTACCCACCAGGGCCCCCTGCCGCTGGTTCTCCGCGCCCCGCCCCGCCTCCTCCCGCCGTTGTGCTGCCGCAGGCGCCGCCGGGGATCCACCGTGAAGCCCACGTAGCTCCGGCCGCGGTACCGGGGCTGGGCGGAGCGCAGGAGGTAGACGGCCCGCATGGCGGCCGGCGGCCGCGCTAGGCCGGTGCCTCGCTACCCACAATCCCCCGCGCGGCGGGCGGCGCTGCCTCGCTACCCACAATCCGCCGCGCGGAGGCGGCGCCGCCCAACTTCCGGCCCTGCGGGTTGCCTCGCTACCCATAATCCTCCTCGCCTCGCCGGGGGAGGGAGAGGGAGGGGACTTCCGCCTCGGTAGAGTGAGCGCGGGCGGAAGTGACGCGAGGCGGAAGCGGGGAGGATGGCGGAGCTGAGCGCGGAGGCGCTGAGGGAGAAGTTGGAGCGGCGGCTCGGGGCGGAGCATGTGGTGGGGGGGTTAATTAGTGCCGGAGGGGTTAATTAGTGCCTGGGGGGGTTAAGTAGTGCTTGGGGGGGTGTTAATTAGTCCCGGGGGGGTGAATGAGGCGCGCGGGGAGGGGTTAATTAGGCACGGGGGGGGGTTAATGAGGGTGCGGATGGGCTTAATTAGTGCCTGGGGGGGGTTAATTAGTGTTTTGGGGGGTGTTAATTCGTCCTTGGGGGGTGTTAATTAGTCCCAGAAGGGGTGAATGAGCCTCGGGGGGAGGGGTTAATTAGGCACGGGCGGGGTTAATGAGGGTCTGGGGCGCTGTTAAATAGTCCTGGGGGTTTAATTAGTGCCTGGGGGGGGTAATTACTGCCTTGGGGGGTGTTAATTAGTCCCGGATAGGGGGGTGAATGAGGCGCCCGGGGAGCGGTTAATTAGGCCGGGGGGGGGGAGGTTGTTAATGGGGGTCTGGGGGAGTGTTAATTAATCCCTGGGTGGGTTAATTAGCATCTGGGGGGAGGTTAATGAGGTTCGGGGGGCTGTTAATTTATGCACTGGGGTGTTATTTAATTCTGGGGGGGTGTTAATTCATCCTGGGGGTTGTTAATTAAACCGGGGGGGTGTTAATTAATGCATGGGGGTGTTAATTCATCCTGGCGGGTGTTAATTAGTCCTGGGATATTAATTAACGTGTGGGGGTGTTAATGAATTCTGGGGGAAGGGATGTCAATTAATCCCAGGGGTTGTTAATGAGGCCCGGGAAGGAGGTTAATGAGTTTCGGTTAATGATCCCGGGGGGCTGTTAATTAACGCGGGGGGGCGGGGGGTTGTTAGTTAATCCGAGGGGGGAGTTAATTGATCCTGGGGGGTTGTTAATTGACGCGGGGGTGTTAATTACTTCGTCAGGAGGTGGAGTCGACGTCGGGCGAGCGCTGCCCCGGAAGCTTCCGGCTCCTGGTGGTGTCGGCCATTTTCCGCGGGAAGGGGCTGCTCCAGCGGCACCGGTGAGGGTGGGGCTACCGGGGGGGCGTGGCCTCGCCAGGGAGGGGGCGGAGCTTCCCTAATGATGCCACGCCCCCCCTTTCTAATTAAGGCTGGTGAACGAGGCGCTGGGGGAGGAGCTGGAGCGGATCCACGCCCTGGAGCAGCGGACCCTCACCCCCGAGCAGTGGGCGGAAGAGCATAAATTTGCATAAATTAGCATCTCGTGGCCGTCGTTGGCGTCACCCGCGAGGCCCCGCCCCTCCCTGATGGGGGCTCCGCCCCCTCGTTAACCTCGTGAACCTGGCGAGGTTCATTTCGCCCCCCCATTATCTCTGTGCGTGAGCGTACCGCCCTCCTTATAAGCGATGCCCTCATTAGCATATCATTAGCATAACACCCCTCATTAGCATATCACTAGCACGACACCCTCATTAGCACGGCACCACACCCTCCTTAGCATAGGCTTCCAAGCGGCCGCACCCCTTTGGGGCCGTTCCCGGCCTCGTTAGTGCTAACGGCGCCTACGCTAGCATGCCCCGCCCCCTAATTAACGGGACCGATGGTGATTAGCTGCCTGCGCGAAACCCGGCCCCCCCCTTGTTAGTGTGCACCGCTGCTTATTTGCATAGGGCCCCTCGTTAGTGGCCTGCTTCACCTCATTAGCATATCCCACCTTCTCATTAGCATAAAGCCGCCACAGGTGCCCTTGGGCCCCACCCGCATTATCAAGCTCCGCCCCTGGTGCCGTACAGCCCCCACGAATTGCATATGGCAATACCTCACCTCTCATTAGCATGTCTTAGTCTTAATTAGCACGCCCTGCTCCTTATTAGCATACACCCCCCCCATGGCATTTGTTAGTGCGAGCCACCCCATTACCACTCCCGTCCCCCTCATTAGCATACGCCCCTCATTAACAGATACCTCATGAACAAGCAGGAATGCTCATTAGCATATCCCCCTGCTCATTAGCAGGCAGGGGTGCTCATTAGCATACCCTGCTGCTCATCAACAGGCAGGGGTGCTCATCAGCGTATCCTGCTGCTCATTAGCATATCCCCTGCTCAGTAACAGACATGAACGCTCATTAGCATATCGTGCTGCTCCTTGGCAGGCCTCTCTTTAACAGGCAGGGGCGCTCATTAGCATATCCCTCTGCTCATTAGCATATCCCCTGCTCACTAGCACACAAACGCTCATTAATATATCCTCCTGCTCATTAGCAGACCCCTCATGAAGAGTCAGGGGTGCTCATTAGCATATCCCCCTGCTCATTACCATACACCCTCTCCCCACCCTCTGCAATCCCCCTGGCCCCCGCAGCCCCGCCCCGCTCCCCGCAGCCCCGCCCCCGTAGCCCCGCCCCCACCGCCAAACCACGCCCCCTCTCCCCACACACTCCCCGAGGGGAGGGGACGGCGCCGTTGCCGCGGCAACGGGCGGCTCCGCGCATGCGCGGCGCGCCGCCCCCAGCACGCATGCGCGACTCGCCCCGGCCCACTCCGCGCATGCGCGACTCGCCCCACCGCCCCCCCCCCCCGGCTGCAGCGGCTTGACTCCGCGCATGCGCCGCGGCGGCTTCAGTCTCCCGCGCATGCGCAGCGCCGCCCCGGCCTGACACGCCCACGCCCTCCCCGCGCATGCGCGGTGGCCCCCCCGGTCCTGCCGCGCATGCGCAGCGCCGAGGCGCGACCGGGGGGTAGGGAGGGGGAACCCGGAAGTGGTGGCGGGGCGGAAGGGGCGGGGCTTGGGCGCGCACCGGCGGGGGCGTCTGAGGGGTGAGGCCACGCCCCTTTGCAGCGGAGCCACGCCCCCCGCCCTCGGAGCCACCCCCTTAGAACCACGGCCCCGCCCTGGAGCCACGCCCCCTTCTCCAGGACCCCCCACCCTTGGGGACACACCCCCCTTCCCTGCGAGCCACGCCCCCTTTTGTGGCCACACCCCCTCCCCTCGAACCCACGCCCCTTTCCCCAGTAACCACGCCCCCGCAGACTCCGAGCAGGGTGGGGGAGGGGCTGAAAGCCTCTTTATTTTGGTGGGGGGAGGGGCAGGACCCCTCCCTATTTTCCCCCGGGGGGAGGGGTCAGGGGGGCGTGTCCTCGCCCGACCCTTCCCCCTCCCCCTCCCCCATCCCTTCCCCCTGCCCCTCCCCCTCCTGATCGAGCCGCTCCCGGTAATTCCTCTTGAAAAATCCGCACTGGGGGGGGGGGGGGGGGGGGGGGGAACGACACACACACATGTAAATGAGGGTGGGCGTGGCCTCCCACGGTGGGGGCGGGGCCCACCCCTTAATTAGATGCGGAGGTGGGGGGAGGGGTTACCTTAAAGAGGCCGAAGATGATGAGGAGGAGGAGGAGGAGCCCCCCCACCCCTCCCCCCACGTAGATGGGGAGGGCGTCGACCTCGTGAACCAGCTCCACCTCCGTGACCCCCTGCGGGAACCCGGGGTCAGGGGTCACGGGGAGGGGTCAGGGGTCACGGGGAGGGGTCAGGGGTCACGGGGAGGGGTCAGGGTGGGGGAGGGGCGGGGGGGGCGTGTCTTCCCCTCCCCCCCCGTTACCTGAGCGCGGAGAAATTGGGCGGCGACCTCGAAACGGGGCGGGGTGATGATGACCCAGAGGGCGGAGCAAAAGCGGGGGCGGGCGGGGCTCTATGGGGGGAGGGGTTAAAATGGAGAAGGGGTGGGGGAGGGGCGGCCCCACCCCCCCTCCGAGCGCCGCCCCCCCCCTCCCCACGTGGTACCTGGATGGTGGGCGGGGCCAGCAGGGTGGCGGTGAGGAGGAGGGCGGAGCCACGGGGCAGTTCCACTGTGGGGCAGCGGAAGAGGCGGAGCCGGGGGGTGGAGCAAGTCTGGGGGGAGGGGGGAGAAAGGGGGAGGGGTGAGAAGGGGGGAGGGGCAAGCCCCCCCCTCCCCCCCCAATTACGTACAGCCATGGGATGTGGGGTCTTCTGCCCCACAGCAGCCTCGGGGGGGGGCACTCTGCCCCATAGCGACCCAAAATGGGGGTCTCCCCACCCCATAGCACCCCAATATGGGTCCCCCTGCCCCACAGCACCCCATTATGTGGGTCACTCTGCCCCATAGCACCCCAATATGTGGGTCCCCCTGCCCCATAGCACCCCTATAATGGTCCCTCCTGCCCCATAGCACCCCAATATGTGGGTCACTCTGCCCCATAGCACCCCAATATGTGGGTCCCCCTGCCCCATAGCACCCTAATATATGGGTCGCCCCATAGCACCCCAATATGTGGGTCACTCTGCCCCATAGCACCCCAATATGTGGGTCCCCCTGCCCCATAGCACCCCTATAATGGTCCCTCCTGCCCCATAGCACCCCAATATGTGGGTCACTCTGCCCCATAGCACCCCAATATGTGGGTCTCCCCGCCCCAGAGCACCCCATTATGTGGGTCTCCCCGCCCCATAGCACCCTAATATATGGGTCGCCCCATAGCACCCCAATATGTGGGTCCCCCCGCCCCATAGCACCCTAATATATGGGTCGCCCCATAGCACCCCAATATGCGGGTCACTCTGCCCCATAGCACCCTAATATGTGGGTCCCCCCGCCCCATAGCACCCCCAACATGGGGGTCCCAGCCCCACAGCACCCCCCCACCTCAGCGATGTTCCTCCGCAGCTCCTGCCCCACGTCCTCCTCCTCCTCCTGCCCCACGGCGAGGCAGGCGCTGCCCGACTCCTATGGGGCAGGGGAAAAGTTGGGGGGGGGGAGTTGGGCTGCCCCCCCCCCCCATATTTTTTGGGAGGGGGGGGCGCAGTGGGGCACGCTATGGGGCAGAAACCGCTCACCATTCGCACTTGGGGGTCGGCCACCGTCACGCCGTGGGGCAGCGTGTGGGGCAGGAGGACGAAGGCCGTCACCATCGGGGGGGGGCTGCCGTGGGGCGGAGGCAAGATGGTCTCCAGCTACGAGGTGGGGGGGGGGGGGGGAAGGAGGCAGAGATGCGGGTCAGCGCTATGGGGCGGGGGATGTGGGTCAGCGCTATGGGGCGGGGGATGTGGGTCAGCGCTATGGGGCAGCGCTGTGGGGGCGGGGCTCACCCTATAGCGATGCTGCAGGTTCTTGTTTTCGGGGCGGCGGGAGGTGAAATTGAGGTAGGGGGTGGAGTCCTCTTGCCTATGTGGGGCGGAGGAATCAGCGGGGCCCGAGCGCGTGGGGCCCGAAACGTCTTCTATGGGGCAGGAACGTGTGGGGCTCACCACGTGGCGACCAGACCCAGGGCGAAGCGAACGGGGACGACCCAGGAGGCCTCGTTGTCCTCCAGCGCGGCGGGGGGCTCGTTGTCGCTATGGGGCAGGGAGGGTGACGCTGACGTCATCCCGCCCCACGGCGACCCACGGCCAACCCGCCTCCCCCTCCTGCCCCATAGATCCCACCTGCTGGCGGTCGCCGTCAGCCGCACCGATTCGTTCCAGGACGCGTTTTGGAGGATGTCGAACGTCAGCTCCACCGTCACCTGGTGTGGGGCAGGGGTTGGGGGGGGGGGCTGCCCCACGGCGACGCTGCCCCACGGCGACGCTGCCCCACGGCCCGCCCCATAGCTCACCTGCCAACCGGCGCGTAGGACGGGGCGGCTGATGTTACAGGTCAGGCCCCACGGCTGCCCCACGGAAACGTCGGAGTCCCAGCAGGTGATGGATACCGGGGCGGCGGCCTATGGGGAGATGTGGGGCAGGGATCCGTGGGGCAGGGATCCGTGGGGCCCGGATGCCTGGGACCCTTCCGACCCACGGCGCCAGGACGTGTGGGGCTGGGATCTGTGGGGCCTGAATGCCCGGGTCCCCTCAGACCCACGGCGCCAGGATCCGTGGGGCAGGGATCCGTGGGGCCCGGACGCCTGGGACCCTTCCGACCCACGGCGCCAGGATGTGTGGGGCTGGGATCCGTGGGGCAGGGATCCATGGGGCCCGGATGCCTGGGACCCTTCCGACCCACGGCGCCAGGACGTGTGGGGCTGGGATCCGTGGGGCAGGGATCCGTGGGGCCCGGATGCCTGGGACCCTTGCGACCCACGGCGCCAGGACGTGTGGGGCTGGGATCTGTGGGGCCTGAATGCCCGGGTCCCCTCAGACCCACGGCGCCAGGATCTGTGGGGCAGGGATCCGTGGGGCCCGGACGCCTGGGACCCTTCCGACCCACGGCGCCAGGACGTGTGGGGCTGGGATCCGTGGGGCAGGGATCCGTGGGGCCCGGATGCCTGGGACCCTTCCGACCCACGGCGCCAGGATGTGTGGGGCTGGGATCTGTGGGGCCTGAATGCCCGGGTCCCCTCAGACCCACGGCGCCAGGATCCGTGGGGCAGGGATCCGTGGGGCCCGGATGCCTGGGACCCTTCCGACCCACGGCGCCAGGACGTGTGGGGCTGGGATCCGTGGGGCAGGGATCCGTGGGGCACCCCACTTACCTGGGTGGCCCTCGCCCGTCGTAAGGAGAGCCCCACGGGGTGCTGGAGTTGTAGGGCCGCCCCATAAGTGTCTTCGCCGTCGTTCCCCACGACCAATCGAACCCCAAATTCGGCGCCGGGGACCCCCAAAACCGCCGGCCCCCCCGGTAACGCCGTGACCCCCAAGTCGGCCTCGCACACCTCGTCTGCCCCACAGTTCTTCTCGAAGGGGATCTATGGGGTGGAAAAAAAAAAAAAGGGGGGCGGGGTAAATTTTTGGGGGGGGACACGTCCCGCCTCGGTCGCGACCCACGTCCCTGCCCCACGGCGGGGACCTGCCCCTTACCTCGGTCCAGGTTGGGGGGTTGTTGGGGGGCAGGAGGGCGTCGCCGTGGGGCAGGGAGACGGTGACGGAGATACGGATGGGGGTGACAAAATCCTCGAGGCAGGGCTGGAAAATGGGGGGGGGGGGAGATGGGGGGTGCCCCCTAAGTGGGGACATGCCCCCCTCCCCTCCGCTAAAATGGGGGTCACCCCCCTTTTCTATGGGGCACAGCCCCAGAAGTGTGGGGCACGCCAATGGGGTCAGTCCCCCTCCCCCCTTCCCAGTTACACCCCATAAGTGTGGGTCACCCCCCCCCAATTCACCCCACAAGTGTGGGTCACCCCCATCCCCAAGCATGAGTCACCCCTCCCCAAAATATGGCTCCTGCCCCCCAAGTGTGGGTCCTGCCCACCCAAGTATGGGTCCTGCCCCCCAAATACGGGTCCTGCCCCCCAAGTGTGGGTCCTGCCCCCCAAATATGGGTCCTGCCCCCCAAGTGTGGGTCCTGCCCACCCAAGTATGGGTCCTGCCCCCCAAATACGGGTCCTGCCCCCCAAGTGTGGGTCCTGCCCCCCAAATATGGGTCCTGCCCCCCAAGTGTGGGTCCCGCCCCCCAAGTGTGGGGCCGTACCGGGATCTTTAGCTCCTCCTCCACGCAGCTCCGCCCCTCCGTGACGGACAGCTGCCTGCCCCACCCCCGATGCCCCGCCCCGAAGTCCCCGCGCCCCCGAGCTCGCTGCGGATCGACCTCCAAGCGGAAGTCCAGGGGGGTCTCCAGGTGACCTGGAGGTCAAAGGTCAAAAGGTAAAGGGCGGGGCGGGGCGGGGCAGGGCGGGGCGGGGTACCACAGCGCCCCCTGGCGGCCCCGCCCACCTGCGTAGGCGGGGGTGACGAGGCGGACGTCGAAGCAGAGGCAGACGGTGACGCGGGTGCCGGTGACGCCGGAACAGTCGACCCCACTGGTGGGGATTTCGGGGGGGTCAAAGGTCACCTGGGGCGTGACCGAGACCACCGGTTGTGACCTAAGAAGGGGAGGGGGCGGGCGACGTCAGTGATGTCACCCCTCTTGGCTCCGCCCACCTCGGGGCGCTGGCATCGTCTCCCACGTTCCGGCGGCCGTCCCCGTCCCCCGGGGTTGGGTCACCTTGGGGCTCCGCCCCTTTGCCCCGTGGCCACGCCCCCGTGGCCACGCCCGATGGCCTCACCGCCATGTTCCCGTCCCCACGTCCTCGTCCCCAACCCCGTGTCCTCGTCACCACCCCCATGTCCCCACCTCCACCTCCTTGTCCCCATCCCCACGTCCCCATCCCCAACCTCATGTCCCCAACCCCATCTCCTGGTCCCCAACCCCACGGCCCCATCCCACGTCCCCGTCCCCATGTCCTTGTCCCCATCCCATGTCCCCACCACCGTCCCCACGTCCTTGTCCCCATCCCCTTGTCCCCATCCCCATGTCTTTGTCCCCATCCCATGTCCCCACCACGTCCTTGTCCCCATCCCCACGTCCCCATCCCCAACCTCATGTCCCCAACCCCATCTCCTGGTCCCCAACCCCATGGTCCTGTCCCCATCCCACGTCCCCACCACCTTCTCGTCCCCATCCCCATGTCCCCACCTTCGTCCCCACCACCTCCTTGTCCCCAACCCCACGTCCCCATCCCACATTCCCATCCCCACGTCCTTGTCCCCAACCCCATGTCCTTCTCCCCATTTCCACGTCCCCGCATCCCCATCCCCACGTCCCCACCACCTCCTTGTCCCCAACCCCACGTCCCCATCCCCACGTCCCCATCCCCACGTCCTTGTCCCCAACCCCATGTCCTTCTCCCCATTTCCACGTCCCCGCATCCCCAACCCCGCGTCCCCACCACCTCCTTGTCCCCTTCCCCACGTCCCCATCCCCAACCTCATGTCCCCAACCCCATCTCCTGGTCCCCAACCCCATGGTCCTGTCCCCATCCCACGTCCCCACCACGTCCTTGTCCCCATCCCCACGTCCCCACCTTCATCCCCACGTCCCCACCACGTCCTTGTCCCCATCCCCACGTCCCCATCCCCACGTCCTTGTCCCCAACCCCATGTCCTTCTCCCCATTTCCACGTCCCCGCATCCCCAACCCCGCGTCCCCACCACCTCCTTGTCCCCAACCCCACGTCCCCACCTCCATCCCCACGTCCCCACCACCTCCTTGTCCCCAACCCCACGTCCCCATCCCACATTCCCATCCCCACGTCCTTGTCCCCAACCCCATGTCCTTCTCCCCATTTCCACGTCCCCGCATCCCCATCCCCACGTCCCCACCACCTCCTTGTCCCCAACCCCACGTCCCCATCCCCACGTCCCCATCCCCACGTCCTTGTCCCCAACCCCATGTCCTTCTCCCCATTTCCACGTCCCCGCATCCCCAACCCCGCGTCCCCACCACCTCCTTGTCCCCTTCCCCACGTCCCCATCCCCAACCTCATGTCCCCAACCCCATCTCCTGGTCCCCAACCCCATGGTCCTGTCCCCATCCCACGTCCCCACCACGTCCTTGTCCCCATCCCCACGTCCCCACCTTCATCCCCACGTCCCCACCACGTCCTTGTCCCCATCCCCACGTCCCCATCCCCACGTCCTTGTCCCCAACCCCATGTCCTTCTCCCCATTTCCACGTCCCCGCATCCCCAACCCCGCGTCCCCACCACCTCCTTGTCCCCAACCCCACGTCCCCACCTCCATCCCCACGTCCCCACCACCTCCTTGTCCCCAACCCCACGTCCCCATCCCACATTCCCATCCCCACGTCCTTGTCCCCAACCCCATGTCCTTCTCCCCATTTCCACGTCCCCGCATCCCCATCCCCACGTCCCCACCACCTCCTTGTCCCCAACCCCACGTCCCCATCCCCACGTCCCCATCCCCACGTCCTTGTCCCCAACCCCATGTCCTTCTCCCCATTTCCACGTCCCCGCATCCCCAACCCCGCGTCCCCACCACCTCCTTGTCCCCTTCCCCACGTCCCCATCCCCAACCTCATGTCCCCAACCCCATCTCCTGGTCCCCAACCCCATGGTCCTGTCCCCATCCCACGTCCCCACCACCTTCTTGTCCCCATCCCCACGTCCCCACCTCCATCCCCACGTCCCCACCACGTCCTTGTCCCCTTCCCCACGTCCCCATCCCCAACCTCATGTCCCCAACCCCATGTCCTTCTCCCCATTTCCACGTCCCCGCATTCCCAACCCCGCGTCCCCACCACCTCCTTGTCCCCTTCCCCACGTCCCCATCCCCAACCTCATGTCCCCAACCCCATCTCCTGGTCCCCAACCCCATGGTCCTGTCCCCATCCCACGTCCCCACCACGTCCTTGTCCCCATCCCCACGTCCCCATCCCCACGTCCTTGTCCCCAACCCCATGTCCTTCTCCCCATTTCCACGTCCCCACCTCCATCCCCACGTCCCCACCACCTCCTTATCCCCGTCCCCCCGTCCCCGTCCCCATCTCCTTGTCCCCCCGTCCCCGTCCCCACCTGAGGACCACCACGTGCCCTTCCGCGCCCACGGCCAGGTCGACCAGCCCGTCCCCGGTGAGGTCCATGGCTCCGTCCAGCGCCTGCCCGAAGAACCGCAGCCCCGCCGCCGCCGCCCGGCCCTCCAAACGCTTTTGGGGACCGTCAGCGCCGCGCCCCTCGACGGCCCCCGCCCCGCCCCGTCCCCGCCCCGTCCCCGCCCCGTCCCCGCCGCCCCACCTGGCTGTAACGAGGCTCCACCCCCCCCGGCCGGCCGGAGAAGACGTAGACGACCCCCCGCTCCTCGTCCTCCATCGGGGCGCCGACGGCCACCTCGGGAACGTCGTCGCCGTCCAGGTCGCCCAACATCGCCGCGGACGCTCCGAAACGGCCCAGAGGGTGACCCGGGGCGCCCCGAAGCTCCTCGGTCACCTCCAGAGCGTCCTGTGGTGACAAGGACAGCGGGGGGGGGGTCATCTTCATCACCTTGGTCACCCCGCGACCTGGGCTGGGGTCACCTTGGTCACCCCCAGCCCGTGATCCTTGGGTTGGGGTCACCCTGGTGCCATGTCCTTGGGTTGGGGTCACCTTGGTCACCCCATGTCCTTGGGTTGGGGTCATCTTGGTCACCCCGTGTCCTTGGGTTGGGTGACCCCGGTCCCATGATCCTTGGGTTGGGGTCACCTTGGTCACCCTGGTGCCATGTCCTTGGGTTGGGGTCACCCTGGTCACCCTGGTGCCATGTCCTTGGGTTGGGGTCATCTTGGTCACCCCGTGTCCTTGGGTTGGGTGACCCCGGTCCCATGATCCTTGGGTTGGGGTCACCTTGGTCACCCTGGTGCCATGTCCTTGGGTTGGGGTCATCTTGGTCACCCTGTGTCCTTGGGTTGGGTGACCCCGGTCCTGTGATCCTTGGGTTGGGGTCACCTTGGTCACCCCGTGTCCTTGGGTTGGGTGACCCCGGTCCCATGATCCTTGGGTTGGGGTCACCTTGGTCACCCTGGTGCCATGTCCTTGGGTTGGGGTCACCCTGGTCACCCTGGTGCCATGTCCTTGGGTTGGGGTCATCTTGGTCACCCCGTGTCCTTGGGTTGGGTGACCCCGGTCCCATGATCCTTGGGTTGGGGTCACCTTGGTCACCCCGTGTCCTTGGGTTGGGTGACCCCGGTCCCATGATCCTTGGGTTGGGGTCACCTTGGTCACCCTGGTGCCATGTCCTTGGGTTGGGGTCACCCTGGTCACCCTGGTGCCATGTCCTTGGGTTGGGGTCACCTTGGTCACCCCGTGTCCTTGGGTTGGGTGACCCCGGTCCCATGATCCTTGGGTTGGGGTCACCTTGGTCACCCTGGTCCTAGTCACCCTGAGTTGGGGTCCTCCTGGTCACCCTGTGTCCTTGCGCTGAGGTCACCTTGGTCACCCCATGTCCCTGAGCGGGTGTCACCCCGTTCCACCCCCCCCCATAGCCACGTGCCCCCCGCTTTTGGCGTCCCCATGGCCCCGTGACGTCCCCAGGGGTGCCGGTGTCCCCCTTACCTTCTGCCACCGGTAGAGGTGCACCCGTCCTCCGCGCCGCCCGTCGAAGTGGTTGGGGGCACCCACCAGCAAGGCCACCGTCACCCCGCCCTGATCCAGGGCGCAGAGGGTGGCCCCGAAGTACGAGCCCACCTAAGGGTGACACCGATGTCACCGGGGGGCTGGTGGCGGCGGCGGGGACACCCCCAAGGTCACCCGCCGCCACCACCCCCTTACCTGCTCGCCGGGGAGGGTCTGCAGCACCCGCCAGCTGCCGGTGGCTTCTGGGACCTCGAAAAGGACCACGCTACCGATGTGACGGTGACGGGGGGCACCCGCTGCCACCAGCACCCGGTTGGGGAAGCGTAGCCTGGCCACCGCGTAGCCTGTGGGGACGAGGGTCACCGTGGTCAACCTGGTCACCAAGTTGGGGTCAACCTGGTCCCCAAGGTGGGGTCACCACGGTCAACCTGGTCCCCAAGGTTGGGTCACCACGGTCAACCTGGTTCCTGGTTGGGGTCACCATGGCCAACCTGGTCACCAAATTGGGGTCACCGTGGTCAACCTGGTCCCCAAGTTGGGGTCAACCTGGTTCCCAAGTTGGGGTCACCACAGTCAACCTGGTCACCAAATTGGGGTCACCGTGGTCAACCTGGTCCCCAAGTTGGGGTCAACCTGGTCCCCAAGTTGGGGTCACCACGGTCAACCTGGTCCCCAAGGTTGGGTCACCACGGTCAACCTGGTCCCCAAGTTGGGGTCACCGTGGTCAACCTGGTCCCCAAGTTGGGGTCAACCTGGTTCCCAAGTTAGGGTCACCACGGTCAACCTGGTCACCAAATTGGGGTCACTGTGGTCAACCTGGTCCCCAAGTTGGGGTCAACCTGGTTCCCAAGTTGGGGTCACCACGGTCAACCTGGTCCCCAAGGTTGGGTCACCACGGTCAACCTGGTTCCTGGGTTGGGGTCACCATGGCCAACCTGGTCACCAAATTGGGGTCACCGTGGTCAACCTGGTCCCCAAGTTGGGGTCACCTTTGTCACCCTGGTCCCTGGTTGGCATCATCGTGGTCACCCCATGGCCCGTCGGTGGGGTCACCATGGTCATCCTTGGTGAGGGAGGTCAACCAGGACCAACCCCTCCCATCCAGCTCCCATCACGGATCCTACCTCATTTGACCCCCCCCCCATGCTCCCCACCCCCCTAATTACCCCTCCCCCCCTAATTAGCCCCTCCCTACTGTAAAGGGAACTAGGCGTTAAACCTCATCGTTTCTAAGACGATTCGTACCAGACGTATAACTAACGATCAGAGATTGCTTTAGATGTGATTAACAGAATGCAGGTGCTTATAAAACAATTTGCATGAGCTGCTTATTTGTCCTCTGCGTAGCCCCGCCCCGCCCCCGGCTGGTAAAAAACCCAACCACGCTCAATCAACGGAAGAGGGATCGCGCCTCTCAGGCCTAAGACATGGGAGTAAGTGATTAGCTCTGGGACAAGATAAATCAATAGAATAGCCCGAGCGATTTTTTTCAGAAATTCAGAGCTGATCTTCGCGGCGTAAGAAAGTAAAAGTGATCGCGGCGACCCAAAACCTCCTGCCTACGGCTTCAGAAGAACCGGGACACGAGGGAGCGATGAGATAAACACGAACGATGACGACACGAGAGCGACTGGAAAACTACGGAGGCTTTGGACCGGGACAACGGGTGGTAAAAGCTACGTAAGAGCGGGAAATTTCTAGAAGTTTACCGCTCCCCGTGGCGGTGGCCCAGCTCCGGGGTTGTTCCCAAAGCGGACGCGGAGAAACGGGCGGGAGCACCCGAAGGACCCCCCCCGCGGCGCCTACCCAGGTACGCGTCCGTCACGTTCTCCTCCAGCGACGGGCTGGCCACGAACGTCTCGTTCTGCTTCGCCTCCTCCAGCTCCACCAATCCGCCGGCCCAATTATCGGCCCCCACCGCTCCCGTCACCCACCGACCCTGGGCGGGGGGGCGAGGGCGGGGCGGGGTCACGGGCCGGGGAGGGTCCCTAAGCCCCGCCTCCTCGAGACACGCCCTCTTACCTGGACCGCCTCGACGCTCATCCCGCTGGAGCACAGCTCCAGGTGGAACCGGTTCGAGTCGCTGGTGCCTGAAATGGGCGGGGACGGGCGGGGTCAAGAACAGGCAGGAAGCCCCTCCCCCTTTTCAATTTCTTCTAGGGGGGCGGGGGGGTGTGTCGTTTGCCGACCGGCGTCACCTTCGATGTCGTAGATCTTGGCTTGCAGCTCGCGGAAGAGGCCCCGTAATTTCTCGAAGCTGTCCAGGACCTTGACGAACTCGGAGCTGGGGCGGGAGGCGAACTGGCTGAGGTAGAGGCGGGTGTCGGGGCTGTCGAAGTTGTTGCCCACCTGGCGGAAGGGCGGGCAGGGGGGGGGGGCAGGTACAGGCAGCTGCCGGACTCCGGGGGGGGGGGGGGGTCATCGCCCTCCCGCCCCCCCCGTAGGCAAGGCGGGGGTCCGGGCTTCACCCCGGTGGCGGGAGTTGGACGGGGTTCTGCCCCTTGGGGAGCGGGCACTGGGAGGCGGCGGGTACGGGCAGCGCTGGGTACGGGCAGCGCTGGGTACGGGCAGGGGCCTGTGCCCTCACCCCGATGATGTAACGGATGATGTCACGCTCTTCCGCCTCCCGGATGCTGCCTTCGTCCTCGTCGGTGGCGTCGCCGTCGGTGATGATGATCATCACCCGCTTGGCCCCCGCCCGCGCCCCCATCTCGGGGGTGAAGATGGTTTTCCTGGGGGGGGGGGGGAGAGCAGTGGGGCGGCTATGGGGCAGCTATGGGGCAGCTATGGGGAAGGGATGGGGCAGGGATGGGGCGGCTGTGGGGCAGGGAGGGAGGGATGCTCATGCGACGGCGGCCAAGGTGTTGGTGGGGATGCAGCGGGGCGCTGGGGGAGGCAGTGGGGCGGCAGTGGGGCCGCTATGGGGCAGCTATGGGGCAGCTATGGGGCAGGGATGGGGCAGGGATGGGGCAGCTGTGGGGCAGGGAGGGAGGGATGCTCATGCGACGGCGGCCAAGGTGTTGGTGGGGATGCAGCGGGGCGCTGGGGGAGGCAGTGGGGCCGCTATGGGGCAGCTATGGGGCAGCTATGGGGCAGGGATGGGGCGGCTATGGGGCAGGGATGGGGCGGCTATGGGGCAGGGAGGGAGGGATGCTCATGCAACGCAGGTGAAGGTGTTGGTGGGGATTCAGCGGGGCGCTGGGGGAGGCAGTGGGGCCGCTATGGGGCAGCTATGGGGCCGCTATGGGGCGGCTGTGGGGCAGGCGTGGGGCAGGGAGGGAGGGATGCTCATGTGACGCAGGCGATGGCGGCGAAGGTGTTGGTGGGGATGCAGCGGGGCGCTGGGGGAGGCAGTGGGGCCGCTATGGGGCAGCTATGGGGCAGGGATGGGGCCGCTATGGGGCAGCTATGGGGCAGCTATGGGGCAGGCGTGGGGCAGGGAGGGAGGGATGCTCATGCGACGCAGGCGATGGCAGCGAAGGTGTTGGTGGGGATGCAGCGGGGCGCTGGGGGAGGCAGTGGGGCGGCGGTGGGGCCGCTATGGGGCGGCTATGGGGCGGCTATGGGGCAGGGATGGGGCAGCTATGGGGCAGGGATGGGTCAGCTATGGGGCAGGGAGGGAGGGATGCTCATGCGACGGTGGCGAAGGTGTTGGTGGGGATGCAGTGGGGCGCTGGGGGAGGCAATGGGGCCGCTATGGGGCAGCTATGGGGCCGCTATGGGGCGGCTGTGGGGCAGGGAGGGGGGGTGGTGGTGCTCACGCGACGTAGGCGATGGCGGCGAAGGTGTCGGTGAGGCTGCGGAGCTGGTTCAGGCCCGCGAAGAGCTCGCGGGGCCGGGGCCGAGCCTCGTAATCGGCCAGCGTGAACTGGAGCTGCACCTCCGCCGAGAACTGCACCGCCCCGAACTGCCCCACGGCACCGTCACCGCCGGCCCCATAGCCCCCCATAGCCCCCCATAGCCCCCCATAGCCCCCCATAGCCCCCACGGGCCCTGTAGCCCCCCCATCCCCACCCACCACCCCCCGCCCTCCCGTCCTCCCCCCCACCTCCCCGTCCCCACAACCTCCCCGTACCCCCCCACCCCTCCCAACCCCCGCCATGACGCCCCATCTTCCCCTCCCCCAGCCCCCACGATGACCCACGTGGATGGAAGTGTTCTCCAACTTCTCCATCACGTCCACCATGAAATCCCGGATGGCTCCGAACTGCTCGGAGCTCATGCTGTTGGAGCCGTCGAAGAGGAAGACCAAGTCCACCATCCCCGGCAAGCACCCTGCCCGCAGCGGGGGACGGGAGACAACTCCCTCAGGTACAGGCAGCTGCCAGACTCCCCAAGGGGTTGGCCAAGCTCTTGGGTGGTTGGATGGCCAACGGGTTGACCCTGGGGTCAACGAATGGGCGGTAGGGTGGCCGTAGGGTCAACGGGTGGCACGGGTCACGCCTCAACGTCCCCATGGGTCGACCACCGTGGTCTTCATGGTGGTGGGGGGGGGGGGGGTGAGGGCAGGCAGCAGGCAGCTGCCAGACTCCCCAAGGGGTTGACCAAGTCAGCTAGGTCAACGTATAGGCGGTAGGGTGGCCATAGGGTCAACGGGTGGCGTGGGTCGTGCGTCAACGTCCTCATGGGTCAACCATTGAGGTCTTCATGGGTCAACCACCGTGGTCTTCGTGGTAAGGGCAGGCAGCTGCCAGACCCTCCAAGGGGTTGGCCAAGCTCTTGGGTGGTGGGCTGGCCAACGGCTTGACCCTGGGGTCAAAGGTTGAAGGACATCTGTGGGTCTGAGCCCCTCACCTTGGTATCCGGGCACCAGGACCTGCCGGAGCTTCAGTTGCGGGTCGAGGAGGAGACAGAGGCCGCTGGTGTAGACGTTGCGGTCGCACTCGCGGGTCAGCCCGGGGCCGCAGGCCTGGGGGCGGGGGGGGCAGGCGGGGGGGGTGGGGCGTGGGCGGGGGGGGGGCGGGGTCGCCCCCTCCCATGTGTCCCCCCCCGGGGTCCGTGACTTACGATGGTGATGTCACCGTCACGGGCCAAGGCCATTCCCATGTGGATCTGGGTGCTGTTTCCTGGGGGGGGGGGGGGGGGGGTCAGGGTGGGCGGAGCCATCCCAATCCCATCCCATCCCAATCCCAATCCTAAACCCAATCCCACCCCAATCCCCCCGCCCCAGTGCCACCCTAATCGCAGTCCCAATCCCACCCCCAACCCATTCCGTCCCACCCCGAGCCCATCCCAGTCCCAATTCCACCCCATCCCAATCCCAAACCCATCCGAGTCCCAGTCCCCCCCCAGTCCCACCCCAATCCCAGTCCCATCCCAGTCCCACCCAATCCCAGTCCCACCTTCCATCTCCACCTCCTGGCACTTTCCAGTCTCCACCTGACACTGGAACAACCGTCCCAGCTCCCCCACCTCCGCCGGGGCTCCCACCATGATCCTGGGGAGGGTCAGGGGGGCACCCAGGTGCCCGGGACCCATAAGTGGGGAGTCCCAGGTGTCTGGGACCCATAAGTGGGGTGTCCCTGGGTGTCTATGACCCATAAGTGGGGGTCCCAGGCATCCAGGACCCATAAGTGGGGAGTCCCAGGTGTCTGGGACCCATAAGTGGGGTGTCCCTGGGTGTCTATGACCCATAAGTGGGATGTCCCAGGCATCCGGGACCCATAAGTGGGAGGTCCCCTGGGTGTCTATGACCCATAAGTGGGACATCCCAGGCATCCGGGACCCATAAGTGGGGGGTCCCAGGCATCCGGGACCCACAAGTGGGGGGTCCCAGGCATCCGGGACCCATAAGTGGGGGTCCCAGGCATCCGGGACCCATAAGTGGGGGGTCCCAGGTGTCCGGGACCCATAAGTGGGAGGTCCCCTGGGTGTCTATGACCCATAAGTGGGACGTCCCAGCCATCCGGGACCCACAAGTGGGGGTGTCCCAGCCATCCGGGACCCACAAGTGGGGGTGTCCCAGGCGTCTGCGACCCACAAGTGGGGGTCCCACTCCTCCGAGACCCCTCGGCGGGAGGACCCCGGCCCCACGTACCTGGAGCCGTTGAGCTGCAGCACTTGGTGCCCGAAGCTTCGGCTGCCGTCGTGGGTCAGGAGCCGATGTGGGGCCGGGTGGACGTTGAAGGCTTTGCTGTGGGGCAGCGCTGGGGGGGCAGAAAGCGGGTGGCGAGGGGGGGGGGGGGGCGCGAAGGGCAGAGCCCCATAGGATCCCCCCCCCCCCCGCCCTGCCCCACACTTCGCCCTTCTTTCACACGCTGGGGGTGGCACCCCGGCCTCCCGGTTCGTCCCCACGGCCCCCCACGGCCCCCGCCTGCCCCACGGCGCAGACGCGGCGCTCGGGGCCCCGCTTCCTTCCCCAAAGCGTGGGAGCGGGCCCGGGCGGGTGGGTGGCCCTCCCCTGACGCAGGCAGGGCACCCAGCACCCCGGTTCCTGCCTGCACCCAGCACCCCGGTCCCTTCCCAAATTGCAGGCAGGGCACCCAGGACCCCATTCCCTGCCTGCACCCAGCACCCCATTCCCTGCCGGCACCCCATTCCTTGCCTGCATCACAGGCAGGGCACCCAGCACCCCATTTCCTGCCTGCACCCAGCACCCCGGTCCCTTCCCAAATTGCAGGCAGGGCACCCAGCACCCCATTCCCTGCCTGCACCCAGCACCCCATTCCTTTCCCACGGTGCAGGCAGGGCACCCAGCACCCCAATCCCTTCCTAAAGTGCAGGCAGGGCACCCAGCACCCCAATCCCTTCCCAAATTGCAGGCAGGGCACCCAGCATCCCCATCCCTTCCCAAAGTGCAGGCAGGGCACCCAGCACCCCAATCCCTGCCTGCACCCAGGACCCCGGTCCCTGCCTGCACCCAGCACCCCATTCCTTTCCCACGGTGCAGGCAGGGGACCCAGGCACCCCATTCCCTGCCTGCGTCACAGGCAGGGGAACCAGCACCCCATTCCCTGCCTGCACCCAGCACCCCATTCCCTGCCGGCACCCCATTCCTTGCCTGCATCACAGGCAGGGCACCCAGCACCCCATTTCCTGCCTGCACCCAGCACCCCGGTCCCTTCCCAAATTGCAGGCAGGGCACCCAGCACCCCATTCCCTGCCTGCACCCAGCACCCCATTCCTTTCCCACGGTGCAGGCAGGGCACCCAGCACCCCAATCCCTTCCTAAAGTGCAGGCAGGGCACCCAGCACCCCAATCCCTTCCCAAATTGCAGGCAGGGCACCCAGCACCCCATTCCCTGCCGGCACCCAGCACCCTGATCCCTTCCCAAATTGCAGGCAGGGCACCCAGCACCCCCATCCCTTCCCAAAGTGCAGGCAGGGCACCCAGCACCCCGATCCCTGCCTGCACCCAGGACCCCAGTCCCTGCCTGCACCCAGCACCCCATTCCTTTCCCACGGTGCAGGCAGGGGACCCAGGCACCCCATTCCCTGCCTGCGTCACAGGCAGGGGAACCAGCACCCCATTCCCTGCCTGCACCCAGCACCCCATTCCCTGCCGGCACCCCATTCCTTGCCTGCATCACAGGCAGGGCACCCAGCACCCCATTTCCTGCCTGCACCCAGCACCCCGGTCCCTTCCCAAATTGCAGGCAGGGCACCCAGCACCCCATTCCCTGCCTGCACCCAGCACCCCATTCCTTTCCCACGGTGCAGGCAGGGCACCCAGCACCCCAATCCCTTCCTAAAGTGCAGGCAGGGCACCCAGCACCCCAATCCCTTCCCAAATTGCAGGCAGGGCACCCAGCATCCCCATCCCTTCCCAAAGTGCAGGCAGGGCACCCAGCACCCCAATCCCTGCCTGCACCCAGGACCCCGGTCCCTGCCTGCACCCAGCACCCCATTCCTTTCCCACGGTGCAGGCAGGGGACCCAGGCACCCCATTCCCTGCCTGCGTCACAGGCAGGGGAACCAGCACCCCATTCCCTGCCTGCACCCAGCACCCCATTCCCTGCCGGCACCCCATTCCTTGCCTGCATCACAGGCAGGGCACCCAGCACCCCATTTCCTGCCTGCACCCAGCACCCCGGTCCCTTCCCAAATTGCAGGCAGGGCACCCAGCACCCCATTCCCTGCCTGCACCCAGCACCCCATTCCTTTCCCACGGTGCAGGCAGGGCACCCAGCACCCCAATCCCTTCCTAAAGTGCAGGCAGGGCACCCAGCACCCCAATCCCTTCCCAAATTGCAGGCAGGGCACCCAGCACCCCATTCCCTGCCGGCACCCAGCACCCTGATCCCTTCCCAAATTGCAGGCAGGGCACCCAGCACCCCCATCCCTTCCCAAAGTGCAGGCAGGGCACCCAGCACCCCGATCCCTGCCTGCACCCAGGACCCCAGTCCCTGCCTGCACCCAGCACCCCATTCCTTTCCCACGGTGCAGGCAGGGGACCCAGGCACCCCATTCCCTGCCTGCGTCACAGGCAGGGGAACCAGCACCCCATTCCCTGCCTGCACCCAGCACCCCATTCCCTGCCGGCACCCCATTCCTTGCCTGCATCACAGGCAGGGCACCCAGCACCCCATTTCCTGCCTGCACCCAGCACCCCGGTCCCTTCCCAAATTGCAGGCAGGGCACCCAGCACCCCATTCCCTGCCTGCACCCAGCACCCCATTCCTTTCCCACGGTGCAGGCAGGGCACCCAGCACCCCAATCCCTTCCTAAAGTGCAGGCAGGGCACCCAGCACCCCAATCCCTTCCCAAATTGCAGGCAGGGCACCCAGCACCCCATTCCCTGCCGGCACCCAGCACCCTGATCCCTTCCCAAATTGCAGGCAGGGCACCCAGCACCCCCATCCCTTCCCAAAGTGCAGGCAGGGCACCCAGCACCCCGATCCCTGCCTGCACCCAGGACCCCGGTCCCTGCCTGCACCCAGCACCCCATTCCTTTCCCACGGTGCAGGCAGGGGACCCAGGCACCCCATTCCCTTCCTGCGTCACAGGCAGGGGAACCAGCACCCCATTCCCTGCCCGCACCCAGCACCCCATTCCCTGCCTGCACTCAGCACCCCATTCCCTGCCGGCACCCAGCACCCCATTCCCTTCCCACAGTGCAGGCAGGGCACCCAGCACCCCATTCCCTGCCGGCACCCCATTCCCTGCCTGCGTCACAGGCAGGGCACCCAGCACCCCGGTTCCTGCCCGCACCCAGCACCCCGATCCCTTCCCAAAGTGCAGGCAGGGCACCCAGCACCCCATTCCCTGCCGGCACCCCATTCCCTGCCTGCGTCACAGGCAGGGCACCCAGCACCCCGGTTCCTGCCCGCACCCAGCACCCCGATCCCTTCCCAAATTGCAGGCAGGGCACCCAGCACCCCATTCCCTGCCTGCACCCAGCACCCCATTGCCTGCCTGCGTCACAGGCAGGGCACCCAGCACCCCATTCCCTTCCCACGGTGCAGGCAGGGCACCCAGCACCCCGCTGCCTGCCCGCACCCCTCCCCCCATTCCCTGCCCGTTACCGGCAGGACCCCCCTGCCCCCCACCCGCCGTACCGGCCACCAGAGCCGCCACGATGACGCCGACGATGCCGCCGGCGCCGGCGGGCACCATGCTGCCTACGAGGCCCCGAGTCACCCCCTCCCCCCCCCTCCCCTCCCCCACCCCCATTTCCTTCCTCCCCCGCCGACGGCGCAGGTGCCAGTTGGGTGAAGCCGAGCTCCCCATCCCCCAGCCCGAAATGGCGGGGTGCCGCGACCGAATCCTACGGGCGTTGGAAGAGCTTTCGGCGGCGGAGCTGCGACGGTTGAAGGCGGCGTTGAACCGGTTACCGTTAGCGGCGGGTTACGCCACCATCCCCCGCGGGAGGTTGGAAGGGGCCGACGCCCTTGACCTCACCGATTTGGTGATCGGGTATTACCGGGAAGGGTACGGCGTCAGGGTGCTGGGCGAAGCTCTACGACGCATCCAACGGTTGGATTTGGCGGATGGATTGGTTGGGGATGCCGGTGAGATGGCGGTTGCGGGGGGGGGGGGTGGTGGAGGGCAGAGGGTTGCGGTTGCGCGGCAAGAGTTGGGTTGGCGAGGGTTGTGGCGGGGGATGGCGGTGCCGAGGGGTGTGCCAAAGGGTCGTGCCAAGAGTTGGCGGGGTCGTGCCAAGAGTTGGCAGGGTCATGCCAAGAGTTGGCGGGGTCATGCCAAGAGTTGGCGGGGTCATGCCAAGAGTTGGCGGTGCCGAAGGGTTTTGCCGGGGGTCGGCAGCGCCGAGGGTGGTGCCAAGAGTCGGCGACGCCGAGGCTGGTGCCAAAGGGTTGTGCCGAGAGTTGGCGGTGCCGAGGCTCGCCGCGGTGGTTCCACCGAGGGCCGGGGGCCGCGCCGGGTGGTGCCGGCGGTTGGTGGTACCCAAGGGTGGTGTCGCCACGGGTCGTGCCGGTGGTTGACGGCGCGAAGGGCGGCGCCGACGCCGGCAGCGGCGCGGGCAACGACCTCCCCCCCTCCCCCCGTCTCCACCCGTGCAGCCCCACGCCGCAGCCGCGACGCCGACGACCTCGCCGCCGCCGTCCCCGCCCTCTCGCCGGCCGAACGCTTCGTGGCCCGCCACCGCCTCGCCCTGATCCAACGGGTTCGGGGGGTGGCGGCCCTGTTGGACCGCTTAGAGGCCGACGGGGTGTTGACCGCCGAGGAAGCGGCCGCGGTAGCCGCCGGCCCCACCCCGCAGGAACAAATGCGACGGCTTTTGGCCACCGCCCCGGCTTGGGGACGCCGAGGGCACCGGCAGTTCCTACGGGCCATGCGTTGCCTGCACCCCTACCTGATGGAGGATCTGGGTGAAGAGGGGGAGGACACCCCCGAGGGGGAGTACGCGGGGGACCCTTGATGCCAACCGGACCCTCCTGGGGACCCTTCGGGACCCCTTGACCTTTGAAGGCCCTCAAAAAGCTTCCGAATGTCCTCAGAAAGCTTCTGGAGGCCCTCAAGAAGCTAATAGAGCTCCTCAAAAAGCTTCTGAAGGCCCTCAAGAAGCTTCTGAAGGCCCTCAAGAAGCTCATAGAGCTCCTCAAGAAGCTTCTGAAGGCCCTCAAAAAGCTCATAAAGGTCCTCAAGAAGCTTCTGGAGGCCCTCAAGAAGCTCATAGAGCTCCTCAAGAAGCTTCTGAAGGCCCTCAAAAAGCTTCTGAAGGCCCTCAAAAAGCTTCCGAATGTCCTCAGAAAGCTTCTGGAGGTCCTCAAGAAGCTCTGGAGGCCCTCAAGAAGCTCATAGAGCTCCTCAAAAAGCTTCTGAAGGCCCTCAATAAGCTTCTGAAGGCCCTCAAAAAGCTCATAAAGGTCCTCAAGAAGCTTCTGGAGGCCCTCAAGAAGCTCATAGAGCTCCTCAAGAAGCTTCTGAAGGCCCTCAAAAAGCTTCTGAAGGCCCTCAAAAAGCTTCCGAATGTCCTCAGAAAGCTTCTGGAGGTCCTCAAGAAGCTCTGGAGGCCCTCAAGAAGCTCATAGAGCTCCTCAAAAAGCTTCTGAAGGCCCTCAAAAAGCTTCTGAAGGCCCTCAAAAAGCTCATAAAGGTCCTCAAGAAGCTTCTGGAGGCCCTCAAGAAGCTCATAGAGCTCCTCAAAAAGCTTCTGAAGGCCCTCAAGAAGCTTCTGAAGGCCCTCAAAAAGCTCATAAAGGTCCTCAAGAAGCTTCTGGAGGCCCTCAAGAAGCTCATAGAGCTCCTCAAGAAGCTTCTGAAGGCCCTCAAGAAGCTTCTGGAGGCCCTCAAAAAGCTCATAAAGGTCCTCAAGAAGCTTCTGGAGGTCCTCAAGAAGCTCATAGAGCTCCTCAAAAAGCTTCTGAAGGCCCTCAAAAAGCTTCTGAAGGCCCTCAAAAAGCTTCCGAATGTCCTCAGAAAGCTTCCGGAGGTCCTCAAGAAGCTCTGGAGGCCCTCAAGAAGCTCATAGAGCTCCTCAAAAAGCTTCTGAAGGCCCTCAAAAAGCTCATAAATGTCTTCAAGAAGCTTCTGGAGGCTCTCAAGAAGCTGTGGAGGTCTTCAAGAAGCTTCCAAAGGTCCTCCTGCAGTTGGACAAACTAGTCACCGTACCTCCTTCCCAACCCCGTTGGTCTCTGCACTGACCTGCTACGCCTCCACCCGCCGGTCCGCGGTGAGATCCGCCACCATCTCCAGATGGTCCTTGACTCCGTTACCTTCAAAGAGAGGGGATCGCCCAGTTCCTTGAGCGTTTCTCAACACCGATTGGTGCAGGAAACCTCAAATCACGTCTTCCAGGTGCAACCTGAGCCCGTCCTCCACCCAACCGTTGGTGAGGAACATCATCTTGAAGAGCTCCCAGGACCCAGGTAGAAGGAAAATCAATCAAAACCCACCCAAGGGGAGAAAAATCTCGTTCTTTTTCCTTTTTTTTTTTAAATTAAAACCCATCTCAAGTGTTGGCCGTGATGGTCCGCCATCTTGTTTCTGGAATATTCTCCACCCCCATCCCACCAAGGATGGCCGTCGTGCCAGATTCAGCTCTTGAGCTTCGTCCCGGTTCTACCAAAGCTTTGCTTGGCCGCTCTTTGGTGGCCTTGGCCAAGAGTTGAAGGTCATGATCCGTGACGGAGTCATCATCAAAGGCAAGATGACGGATGAAGAGGAAAAGCCGGGGGTGATGTGTTGGCCCTGGGGACACCCGAGGGACACCTGGGGATCTTGGGGACACCCAAGGGACCCCGGGGACACCCAAGGAATGACCCAAGGGACCCCTAAGGATACCCAAGGGACCTCAGGGCACCTAAGGGACCCCTGGGGACCTCGGGGACACCCAAGGGACCCCAGGGACACCCAAGGGACCACCCAAGAGACCCCTGGGGACCCCAGGGACACCCAAGGGACCTCAGGAACACCCGAGGGACCCCCAAGGGACCTCAGGGACACCCAAGGGACCACCCAAGGGACCTCAGGGACACCCAAGAGACCCCTGGGGACCACAGGGACACCCAAGGGACCTCAAGCACACCCAAGGGACCCCAGGGACGCCCAAGGGACCACCCAAGGGACCTCAGGGACACCCAAGGGACCACAGGGGACCTTGAGGACACCCAAGGGGCCTCAGGGACACCCAAGGGACCACAGGGACACCCAAGGGACCCCTGGGGACCCCAGGGATGCCCAAGGGACCTTGAGGACACCCAAGGGACCACCCAAGGGACCTCAGGGACACCCAAGGGACCACAGGGACATCCAAGGGACCCCTGGGGACCACAGGGACACCCAAGGGACCTCGGGGACACCCAAGAGACCACCCAATGGACCCCCAAGGGACCTTGGGGACCACAGGGACACACGAGGGATACCTGAAGACACCCAAGGGACCTTGAGGACACCCAAGGGACCTCAAGCACACCCAAGGGACCCCAGGGACCCCCAAGGGACCCCCAAGGGACTTCGGGGACACCCAAGGGACCCCTGGAGACACCCAAGGGACCTTGTGGACCCCCAAGGGACCTCAGGGACACCCGAGGGACCCCTGGGGACCCCAGGGACACCCCAAGGGACCCCAGGGACACCCAAGAGACCTCAGGGACACCCGAAAGACCCCCAAGGGACCCCAGGGACACCCAAGGGACCTCAGGGACACCCAAGGGACCCCCAAGGGACCCCAGGGACACCCAAGGGACCTCAGGGACACCCAAGGGACCCCCAAGGGACCCCTGGGGACCCCAGGGACACCCAAGGGACCCCAGGGACACCCGAAGGACCCCCAAGGGACCCCAGGGACACCCAAGGGACCTCAGGGACACCCAAGGGACCCCCAAGGGACCCCAGGGACACCCAAGAGACCCCTGGGGACCCCAGGGACGCCCAAGGGACCTTGAGGACACCCAAGGGACCACCCAAGGGACCTCGGGGACACCCGAGGGTGTCCTGGACCCCTGGGTCCCCTATGGGGGGGGGGGTGCAGTGCCCCACAGCAGGGCGGGGGAGGGCTCCAACCCGGACGCCTGGGTCCACCGAGGACACTCGGGGGGCACCCAAGCGTCCAATGGGGGCTGGGCCGGATGCTCGGGTCCCCGCCCCGGGGGGTGGGGAGGGTGGGGGGGGGGGGGTATTTAGGGGGCAGCCATGGGGCGGGTGAGGGGGCAGCTGGGGGGGGGGGGGGGGGGGATGGAGCGGACGACGGCCGTGAACCCCTGGGACTTGGGGGTCATCGGGGGGTACTTCCTCCTCGTCCTCGCCGTGGGGCTCTGGGTAAGGGCGTGGCTGTGTCATGTGTGTCCCCCCCCCATAAGTGACCTTCTGGACCTCTAAGTGCTCCCCCCCCCCCCCCTCCTTGGGACCCCTAACTACCCTCTTGGGACCCCTAAGGGACTTTCGGTGCCCTTAAGTGAAACCTTGGGACCCCTAAGTGCCCCCCCCAGACCCCTAAATGCCCCCCTGGACCCCTAAGTGCCCCCCCCAGACCTCTAACTGCCCCCCCAGACCTCTAACTGCCCCCTGGACCTCTAACTGCCCCCCCCCCAGACCCCTAACTGCCCCTCTGGACCTCTAACTGCCCCCCCCAGTCCCCTAAGTGCAACATTGGGACCCCTAACTGCCCCCCCGGACCCCTAACTGCCCCCCCTGGACCTATAACTGCCCCCCCGGACCCCTAACTGCCCCCCCTGGACCCCTAACTGACCCCCGAGACCGCTAACTGCCCCCCTTGACCCCCTAACTGCTCCCCAGACCCCTATTTGCTCCTTGGGACCCCTAACTGCCCCCTGAGAACCCCCATGACACCCCAAGACCCCCCCCCCCCGCACCCCACAACTGCCCCCACACCCCCTGGGCCCCCCCATTCCCCCCGCCCATTGGCTCAGCCCCATTGAGTGACCTAGAACCCCCCCCTTGATGGACCTAGACGCCCCCATGCCCACCATGGGGCACCCCACAACCACCCTACGACCCCCCAAGACCCCCATGACACCCCAAGACCCCCCCCCGCACCCCACAACTGCCCCCACACCCTCCCATTCCCCCCGCCCATTGGCCCAACCCCATTGAGCGACCTAGAACCTCCCCCATGATGGGTTAGACACCCCCAAGCCCACCATGGGGCACCCCACAACCACCCTACGACCCCCCAAGACCCCCTATGACACCCCAAGACCCCCCCCCGCACCCCACAACTGCCCCCACACCCTCCCATTCCCCCCGCCCATTGGCCCAACCCCATTGAGCGACCTAGAACCTCCCCCATGATGGGTTAGACACCCCCAAGCCCACCATGGGGCACCCCACAACCACCCTACGAGCCCCCAAGACCCCCTATGACACCCCAAGACCCCCCCCCGCACCCCACAACTGCCCCCACACCCTCCCATTCCCCCCGCCCATTGGCCCAACCCCATTGAGCGACCTAGAACCTCCCCCATGATGGGTTAGACACCCCCAAGCCCACCATGGGGCACCCCACAACCACCCTACGACCCCCCAAGACCCCCTATGACACCCCAAGACCCCCCCCCGCACCCCACAACTGCCCCCACACCCTCCCATTCCCCCCGCCCATTGGCCCAACCCCATTGAGCGACCTAGAACCTCCCCCATGATGGGTTAGACACCCCCAAGCCCACCATGGGACACCCCACAACCACCCTACGACCCCCCAAGACCCCCATGACACCCCAAGACCCCCCCCCGCACCCCACAACTGCCCCCACACCCTCCCATTCCCCCCGCCCATTGGCCCAACCCCATTGAGCGACCTAGAACCTCCCCCATGATGGGTTAGACACCCCCAAGCCCACCATGGGGCACCCCACAACCACCCTATGACACCCCAAGACCCCCTACGACCCCCCAAGACCCCCCCCCACCCCATAACTGCCCCCACACCCCCTGGGGCCCCCATTGGTCAAGGCAGTGACCCCACCTCGTTGAGCGACCTAGAACCTCCCCCCCTTGCTGCCCCCCAGGTCCTCCCAGCACCCCCCACCTACCTCGGGATTTCCCACAATTCCCTGCTCGCTCGTTCCCCCGCCCCCCCGTTGTTTTTTTGACCTCTCTGACCCCTGGCAGGGGAGGGGTTAATCATTACCCACAATGCCCTCGTCTGGGGCTGGTAATGGGGCACATGGGCTTAATGAGTGACTGGGAGCACTGGGGACTCCTATACTGGGAGCATCGGTAATCTCTAATTGAGATTACCCATTGGTAATCTCTACTGGGAGTACTGGTGGCCCTGTACTGGGAGCCCTGGTGGCCTCTATACTGGGAGCACTGGGACCACTGGTGGCTCCGTACTGGAAGCCCTGGTGTCCCCGTACTAGGAGCCCTGGTGTCCCCGCCCTGGGAGCCCTGGTGACACTGGTGGCACCATACTGGGAGTCCTGGTGGCACTGGTGTCCCCGCCCTGGGAGCCCTGGTGTCCCCGCCCTGGGAGCCCTGGTGGCACTGGTGGCCCCGTACTGGGAGTCCTGGTGGCCCCGGTGTCCCTGTACTGGGAGTCCTGGTGGCCCTGGTGTCCCCATACTGGGAGCCCTGGTGTCCCTGGTGACTCCTATACTGGGAGCCCTGGTGTCCCCATCCTGTGAGCCCAGGTGGCACTGGTGGCCCCATGCTGGAAGCCCTGGTGGCCCTGGTGTCCCCATACTGGGAGTCCTGGTGGCACTGGTGGCCCCATACTGGGAGCCCTGGTGTCCCTGTACTGGGAGTCCTGGTGGCCCTGTACTGGGAGCCCTGGTGTCACCATACTGGGAGCCCTGGTGTCCCTGGTGACTTCTATACTGGGAGCCCTGGTGTCCCCGTCCTGGGAGCCCTGGTGGCACCGGTGGCCCCATACTGGGAGCCCTGGTGGCCCCATCCTGGGGGCACTGGTGGCCCCATCCTGGAAGCCCTGGTGTCCCCATCCTGGGAGTACTGGGAGCCCCGGTGTCCCCATACTGGGAGCACTGGTGTCCCTGGCGACTGCTATACTGGGAGCCCTGGTGTCCCTGTCCCGGGAGCCCTAGTGGCGCTGGTGTCCCCATGCTGGTGGCCCCACAGCAGGAGCCCTGGTGGCCCCATAGCGGGAGCCCTGATGGCCCGGTACTGGGAGTACTGGGAGCCCCCGTGTCCCCATACTGGGAGCACTGGTGTCCCTGGTGACTGCTATACTGGGAGCCCTGGTGTCCCTGTCCCGGGAGCCCTAGTGGCGCTGGTGTCCCCATGCTGGTGGCCCCATAGCAGGAGCCCTGGTGGCCCCATAGCGGGAGCCCTGAT